>WJEZ01003764.1:0-10163 GCA_009869925.1 Thalassaphorura encarpata | reverse complement strand
TGTGTGTTTGTCTTTGTGTGTGACTAATTACACTCTGTGTTGGCGTTGGCATCTACCCTATCAAACTAAGACTACTCACTCAATGGCATTGGTCAGACAGACAGGTTTGGACAGAATTGCTGAGAAAGCAAGGAAAGTTCTCACGATCAGAATCGAGATCCGTCCTTGACTTGACGTGCTGTGCCGTACCGTGCTGAGCTGAGCTAATCAGACCGGACCAGGGCACAAAAAGTCAATCAACCGCAGAAGCGTGAAGAAATTGCGAAGACTTAGGATTTTGGCTTGGCTTGGGAAAGTAATAATCTCAAGCGAGTTTTACGATGCAATGAATAGACCCACATCAGGGGATTTAGCCAACAAATTAAGAAGACCAGTCGATGCTTGACACCTTTAGCAAGTTTCTAGGCGATATATTATATACAATTGTATAAAACCTGAAATCTATTTCAAATTGTCCTCAAATGAAAGTCCCAACGGAATATAAACGGACGATTGTGCTATTCATCACTCCTTCAGTCGGAATCCTAGAAAAGGGTAGAATAATCAATAACTTATCACTGTCATCCAAACAGCTCCCAATTCACTTCACTATCTGAATTATTCAAACAGCAGTAAAGATAACAATAAAAATACAGATAAAGTCCCAGACAAAGTGCTTGCAAACTGAACCAATATCCAGGGAATTATTGCTATATCTGCAGCTACTATTTTAATGTATTAAAGTATTCCGAGATCAAAGAGTTTTTGTAACGCTTTTGCGGAATTTTATTCATTGAGATGTAATAAACGTGTTATGAGATTTTTAATAAGGAATGAGTAACAAGTTACCTTACGATTTTGTTCATTTACTGCACTAGGCATACTTATGGCCGGTAGCGTAGTGTTAAATTTTTAACAACGTGTGTATGCGCCTACCATGGCCTAGCTAACATTTGGTAATTCAGTCTAGGGAAATTGAATCACTCTTCTCTTAGGATCCTCACTCATCCTGTTTAAGTTTATTTAATTTATATCATGGTCCACTTTCACTTTAAGCTTACTTTTGCCGTTTGGAACAAAATTGAATTTGCTTTGCTCTGTCTCTGCCGCCTGATGAAATAATAAATGCCCTTCCCTCACTCAACGGAAGTGTTAGTTAGGGTGGTACTTTCATATTTGGTTTCTTTCTGGCTGTGGAAAATCTAATAAACTATGAAAGAGATCATCTTTTTTTTGCTTTCTCTTTCCTTGTGTGAAGTGAAGTGGTGGGAAATGCATGGCTTTAGCATTTCATTTCCCTCAAGCGTTAAACACTTTCCGCACTCTAACAAAATCGACAAATGCATTCCTGGTATTTTTAAATTGAAGTATCCTGGAAAAGTTAAAATATATTTGCAGAGGAAATTCAAAACAGAAGCTTCTANTTTTAAATTGAAGTATCCTGGAAAAGTTAAAATATATTTGCAGAGGAAATTCAAAACAGAAGCTTCTAAGGCGTATGCGTTTTATTTATCAGAATTTCGGGGGTTTTGATCAGAAATTCATAATTATTCAAACATATTGTAAAGGTCGAAGGAAAATTACAGTTTCCTAGCCACAGATAAGGCAAAAAATAGAAAGTTCTCAAAGTAACTTTCAATTTTAATTCTCTTTGAGCCTCGTATTTTTCCTCACATTTTTATCCCTATATTCACAATTAAAACAAACCCAACATTTATTGCGTATTCTGTCATCCTTGATTGGTGTTTCTGCATTTTCATACTCCTACACCCATTCATCAATTTTAATTGGACTGCGACTTGATCTGGTCGTCATTTCATGTTGGTTGTTGCTTAAACGAAGGCACATGGATTTAGTTTTGGATGCTTTTCCCTCCCATCTGTCTTGTAGAACATTGGCAACAAAATGCATTCCCATTGTATCGACAAAGGATAGGATTCATGAGGTGTCAACTAACACAATCCCTGCTCTGCTATGGTTGACAAAAGTAGGTTGAAACTGACTGAAGCGGTATAGCGGAAGGCGGTCCGACAAAGTCATTCTTTCCTTGTTAAAAAGACAAGATGGGATAAATCAGCTGTATTGGGTGCTTACTGGTAGCATTTATTTTCAAGTGTTGCAGTTGCAGTTTCGCTAGCTCAAGCCCCAGTTTCAGGAAAGGCTGTTGGATTTTAGTTGATTTATTCATTGAAATGTGATGACATTGCATTGAGAGACTAAAGTTGCCGACGGGGGACGACACTTGCCTGCCTTGCTAGAATTCCAAATTCACGTTCGTCGTATCGCATAATAAATAAATTAAAGCTGCTAGAGGATTTTAGAAATTTAGATAGACAAAACAAACAGTCTTACCCTTACCTGTACCTGTCCTCACGTAGCATTGCATTGCATTTGTTCTATTCTTGTGCAATACGATCGTATCATGGAAAATGCCACCCCAAGGCATCAGACGCTCAGGCTTTCATGTGTTGGCGGCACACAAATAAATTAACTCGATGAATTATTCAGCAATCCGAAATTTAGCCCATAATTTTGTCACTGTAGTTTCACTTTTGGGTGCCATTGCCTGGCTAGGCTGGCGCTTTACAGTGGGTCAAGGCTTTTAAGCTTAAATCAGATCTTCATATTCTATAGTATCAAGCAAAATTTTTGACAAAGCCCATAATTCAATTCGCCTTCTCAAAAATTTATATGCCAAGGTGACCCACCATTTTTAATATTCCTTTGAGCCACGATTTCGGAAGGATTGGGAATGACGGACGGATTTGATTTATGTATTAGAAAACTTTGAAAACAAACTATTACGGGACGCTACGCAGTTCTTGAGATGATGGGGCCGTAGCAGTCAGTTCTAATTTTGAATTCAGCATTCTTGTACTTGTCATGTCGTGTTTGGAATAAATGGAAAAACACTTGAGATGTGCGTGGCATCCAAATTTCACCCACCGAGGATGTGGACGGTGGGCATATGTAGTTCTAGTTATTGACTGGACCCACGCCTTGTTTGTGTGGTTAGAATTTGTGAAATTACGATGTCACGTCGTAGCGTGGACAGAATCATAATAAAACCAAGCTGAAGTTTCTTGCTGGTTACATCATAATTATTTATAGTATTCATTGCATCCATCATCTCATCTCATCTCTGCTCTACCGTTTCCTTTCCTCCCCCGTTTGTTCCTTTTCTAGACTATTAATCATCTTGAGACATTTTCAGGAAGGACATGGAAAGACGACGAGACGAGACTTAGACTGAGACCGCCAGATAATGTAAACAAATCTCCAGGAAACTGTGGTTTTGATTTATGAATGAATATTTGATAAACAAGAGAGGGACAGGCTTCATTCCTGTGGGAAATATTAGGAATATAAATATTCAAAACGAGACCCGTTGAATACCTGCTGCGGACGACAGCTAAGCTAAAAGTTGAATTTTAATTTTCTTTGATTCCTTTTTCCAGGTAATGCAAGAAGGATGGATGAGTTGTCCAGTATCGAAATTGAAAATGAAGTCAACAGCACAGAGTCTCCATACCCGTTTTGAAGAGCTCAATTACACTGGGATGTACATGGATGATCCAGATGACATCATAGGACATTTTGCCGTCCAAGCCCTATTTTGTTTCATCTACGTCATTATATTCATCCTAGGGATTTTTGGTAATGTCCTCGTTTGCTATGTCGTTGGAAGGAATCGAGCCATGCAAACCGTGACTAATTTTTTCATCACAAATTTAGCCCTTGCTGATATCCTCCTTTGCAGTTTAGCAGTTCCATTTACTCCACTTTATACGTTTTTGGAAGAATGGATTTTTGGCTCAGTCTTGTGTCATTTAGTACCCTATGCCCAAGGGACGAGTGTTTACATTTCCTCTCTTACTTTGACTTCCATTGCTATTGATCGTTATTTTGTCATCATGCATCCTTTTAAACCAAGGATGAGAATCACGACTTGTTTTTGCATTGTATCTGCGATTTGGATCGTAGCCCTGCTTGCCACAGTCCCTTATGGGGTATTTTTAAAATACAAAATCCGAGATGGGAAATATGTATGCGAAGAAGCTTGGCCGTCCGAAGAGGCTAGACAAATTTTCTCTGCTTTTACATCCACGATGCAATTTCTCCTCCCATTTACAATCATCACGATTTCCTATGTCAGAGTCTCTCTGAAGCTAAGTGATCGTGCAAGAGCCAAACCAGGATCAAAGAATTCCAAAAAGGAAGCTGTGGATCGAGAGAGGAAACGAAGAACGAATCGGATGCTCATAGCAATGGTGACCATATTTGGAATATCTTGGCTTCCTCTCAGTTTGATTAATTTGATGAATGATGTGGACATTCACGCAGCTGATTGGGCATATTACAATTTATGCTTCTTTGCAGCTCATGCTATTGCCATGTCTTCGACCTGCTACAACATTATAATTTATTCCTGGCTCAATGAGAATTTTCGAAAAGAGTTTAAACAAATTTTGCCATGTTTTTATTCTGAGGGGACAAGTGGAGTTGGTGGATTAGAACCTACAGCTACTCAAAGATCAATACGAAGAAATGTAGGTGGTTCAGGAAAAGCCTTGCAATTGCAATGCAATGGGAATGACGCTGTAGAAGAATTGATGATTCCTTGCTCTTCCAAATCTCTACTGTCCCAGACCCAGGCTGGAAATGTCAATCCTAGAGAGACAATGAAAGTCACAAATTCTCCCATGATGACAGGAGCTAACAAAATCTACGAACAGGAAGCTTCTCAGAATTTTGAACAAACTGAACCCGTGGCAGGTCCAAGTGTCAGTGCCAAATATTGTTCTTCAACCAATCAAGTTGAAATTCACCTACCGCAAGGGATTGAACCAGTTTCAAGCAATGTTCTGGATCGGACAGAATGGGCGTGAACTGGTGACACAATTCACAAGGGAATCTTCTAAGGTGCTAAATACAAGTGCAAACGAATTCTCAGGAGAACAAATCTGAATCTCGTTTCTTATCTGTGTTCGGAAAAATATATGATTATCGTCGAGATAGATATAAAAATATTCGGAGGTTGTGTTAATGTGAAAATGAACAAAGCAAAATTTTATATGACAATGTTACTAAAATATAGGAAAAAATTATTATATCGTTAATGACATTTAGTAAGCATTAGAGGTTTAGACTGTTTAAATTGGCTATACCACATGTATTGATGTAGTGAATGAAACTTTTCTGAAAGGATTGCTTTTTTAGCTATGAACACTCTGGACTAGTCCCTTTTGAGTGAGGTGCTTGAGACTTCCACTGCATACTCGATCTCCAAACTTTTCACCCGAGAACTCCGACTGGGGACACACACGTCAATCAAACCCGCCACCACCACATTGCTCTACTACGTTTGAAATGAAATGACACACACAAACTCAATTATGTTCTCACTTTTTTATTGAGTCTTTCAAGGATTTCTTTTACTCTAAGCCGCCCGACGTTGAGTTTTCTCTAGTGCTATAAATTGGAAGAGTTCCGGAACGGACCAACGGTCAAAATGACAAACATAGAACGAAATGAAATGACAATTGGCAATGGTTGCAGTTTCGTACGTATGGTGCTCCGTTTAATGCTTACTGTTATCGACTATTGGCGATCGACTCCTACTCAACGGCTTGCTCAAAAACAGTCAGACGGATAGATGTAAAAATAAGAATTGGCTATAAATTTCTCGTATAATACAAATTCTTAAAAGTTGTAAAATTGGTGTGACTAGATTTCAAGATACATCCAGGAATTAAAAATTTAAATTTGAAATAGTTTAATCTCTAAAAATTTTAACTTTTGCTTGCAGAACAATTAATTTAGTTCTAGTATGTGAAGGCTTAAATGTTTTTTCGCAAAGAATAAGATATGCCAGGCCTAATTATGTAATTGTATGCACTGTAATGTCTGCACTGTAATTGCATACGTTGTAAACTTTTACACCGTAATGACGCGGAGGCGGCCTAATATTCTATCATGTTAACGGTATTACATATTTCTAACCAAGAAAAATCTCCGTCTTTTCATTTTATGTTACGTAAACATTAAATTTTATTACCTGAATAAAAAATTATTGTTGCTAACTAAAACTGGTACTGAAATGCGGTTGGAATATTGAATCACCAAAATTTCAAGCAATTTCCTAGAAAATAACATGTGATGCTGCGAAGCAGAAAAGTATGCGACGATGCATGAGAAAAATAGGACTGGTTAATTAGATCTGTCATGAGCAAATGATAGTTGACAAACTCTGTCAACAGCATTTCAGAGATGAGATGTGGACGTGATGCATTAATTGAACTGTCCATGCTAGAATTTTCAATTAAAACTGTACTCAAATCCAATCAAGATAACTTGCGACCTTACTTGATGAATCGTTCTCAGTTAGTCTACAAAATTTTTAAGGTCGTGTGAAATACGAAATTACTGACAGATAAGCCAAAAAGCTAGAAGCTTCGGAATATTTGAACGGTTTGACATGTCAAAATTGTCATTCTTGCTCTTGCCTGCGAAATGTGAACATCGTAATCGAATTTCGAACAAAAAAGAAGATAGATTTGGATGTATTGAGTGTCAACTGTCAACTAGATCTGTCTTTCTTTGAGAATATTCATCCAATCCGCCTACACTGTCTCCTTTTTGTGTGTTTTGATCTCGAAATTGTGTCTTGCTTTCTATCCTGAGACTAATGCCTAGAAATCAGAACTAATGTGCACTTAGAGTTAGTGTACTTATGTACTAAGCAACAACCCAATTTTTTCGTGTCTTTACTTTGTCTCCAAGGCTGTATTCTTCTGCCCTGCTCTGCCATGCAATGCATTTGGCCCTACACTATTTTGCGTTTGCTTTTACTTCTATCCGGATAAATCCACCCGGCTTCAAGGAGCTTGGTGAAAAGTGAAAATTAATACCACAGGGGTTTGGGACTGTATGCTGCAGAATGAAAGTAAGCGAGGCCCAACACCAAGAGCCGCGGAAAATCCCCATCTCCCTGACTTTAAATAGTTAATATGAATTTAACTTTTCTTGGGAGACTTTTTGGGAACTAAGTTCTACGGTCTAACGTCCACGTCCACGTCAACTCGAGTGTTCAATACACCTGGAACTAAAAAACTTTTCCTGCCCAACTTTCTCCCAGTTATAAAAATTGACAAGGTAGGTAATTAGGATGCTCTGCTCATCTTCACCATACATATTTCCAGTTTTTTATGCAAGGCAAAATCAAGGAACGAAGTGTTTTAGTTTGCAAAGATCCAAATCGACCAACCATTTTCTTTCAACTTTTTTTTGCAGCATTTTAAGAAGTACGAAAACCCCTAAGGCTCGTCCCTCTTTTGTTTTACACTTTTTTATGTGCAAAAAAAGTTTGACATGATTTGACAGAAACTTTTCACAGGCTGACACTTGCATAAAATAAACCCGAACACTCATTCCAGGCATAGGCTCGGCATGGCTTTGAAAACTTCAGCCCAGGATGGAGGCACAAAGTGGAACCTTTTTAAAAGCACTGTTGCGTTGGATGCCAATTTAATTTTTAAATTGGATTAGCATTTCATTTCATGCACAGGACACAGACAGGCACACGTGGACTAATCAGACTCACAAAGTTTATCTAGTTAGCCTTTTTGAAAGAACTCATCTTGTCATTATCGCCAAAGCCTAATCCTCGTATAGATCAGCAGGTAGTCTAGAGCACCTGTTATAAAGTAGAAGTAGAATGGAAGAATATGAATCAAGAAAGTACAAAAGAAAATTTCTATCTAGGTTTAGGTTACCACCATTGTAGTTTTACGGATTCATTAAATTTACTAATTGGCACACATGGAGTTTGATGTGGAACAATAGATATCGAATATTTTAATTCTCAAAGAGCCTTTTGAGTTTTGATGCGCAGTGTAATTTTGTCCGGGTTTCAAATAAATTCTATATTTTAAAAGGGATTCGGAAATATTTGCAGAATTATAGAATATATTTTGAACAATTGGAACGATATGTGTTTCAAACCAAAGGCAGCATTTTACACTAATTGGATATTTCTGGCTCTGGCAACGAGCTTTAAGGTTTTAAGGAAAATCAAATGTTTATTTCACCTAAATCTAGAATTTTCTTCCCCCTTACTAATATTAAATAAAGTCCTTTGGATCCTTTGATGATATTTCCTCTTGTCACTAGCTAGTGCGGTGAACCACAATGTCAGCCTACACGACATGTCATTGGCATGGTCAGGCAATATCATACGATATTTTCTCCGTCAGTGTGGAATAAGAATTAGATCCAAGGAGTAAAGTCATGTCTGACCGTCCGTCCTTCATTTGGTGTAATAAGGGAACTCCAAGGATGAAGAATGATTATTATTCCTCCGTTGTTCAATTCCCCCAAAGACACTTCTTTTTTCATCCTCCTTCCTTAAGATGTGTAAATGTTGACATTCTGAATTCTATATATCCTAAGCTCAACTTCTTTCGTCTTTTGCTCTTTCTACCGTCGAACCCAATCAAATAGCCAACTCGCTTCTTCTTCTTCTAAACTTAGAAGCTTAACTCATGCAATGCAAGGACAATCAGTTTTTTCAAAGGAACGGTGGATTTTGTGAGGTTTACAAAGATTAAATTTTATATTTCCTTCCCGTTTGATGTCGCCTAATCCAATTTTTCAGACTCAACACTGAGAAACACAAAGTCAGGCGGTTGGATTATAAAGACACGATCCAAGTCAAGTGGAATATTTTACCTTCAATCTTCAATGTTGTTCTTTGTCTGCCTGACAGTGATGCAAATTCAGAGATTTCAATGTCAACACTGAGAAAGACAAAGTCAGGCGGTTGGATTATAAAGACACGATCCAAGTCAAGTGGAATATTTTACCTTCAATCTTCAATGTTGTTCTTTGTCTGCCTGACAGTGATGCAAATTCAGAGATTTCAATGAAGACAAATTGTTTCGTCGGCTGAATGCTTGAGCAGAACTGAAGGACATCCTAGGATTCAGTTTTCGATATCATCCAAAATTCCAGCCAAGCCTTAAATCCATCTCGAGACGTCTCAAGTAGGAAAGACGTTAGTGAAAATAACTCCTGGTGTGGAATTTGTTTTAGTAAAACTATCACGAGTTTGCCTTGCCTTGCCTTGTCTCATCTTGTCAGTCTGGGTGGTCAGAATGGGGATGAACAGAAAATGAAAAATCATCCTTCAGCTCCACTATTCTGAATTTTAACGAATAAAAATCCCACACGTAGGCTATGGCTAAGACTTGTAGTCCTTGTGTCCGCTAATGCCAAAAGGGTAGTCTCTTTCTCTTTGACCAACCAAGTGCGCAGAGAATTGCAATTGCAAATTCCGTCGGGGTTTCAGCATCAGGAGCCAGAGTAGCAGAGGCGAGCCTATGTGTAGTGCAACTGAAACTGCTTGAGAAATACACAGAATGCTCCATCGTTCGGAAATAAGGTCGAAAACTAAGTCATTAGAAATTATTAGGCTTATTAGAGAAATAAAACTGCATTGGTGAGTGTTGTCATCATCAGTATGTTCAATGTGCATAATCAGATCCGATAAAAAATGTGGGACCACTGAATCTTGTAAATTCTGAACGGTATATTATTTTTAATTTGCCTTTCACTTCATCAATTTGTAAATTAAGATTGCTATAATATGTACGCAATACAAAGTGGAATAATATTGGCTAGAACAAACATGGAAATATAAAAAAACGCAGTATATTTTGAATTCATTTCGGATATTTTCCTTTTATCCAGCCTCTCTACTTTATTCGTGCATGCCAATTGCCAATGGCAGTTGTTCATTTTCAGTCTTACTCAACTTTCTCCGTTCGTCTATTCCGATGCGTAGTAAACTTTCCAGGGCTTACTAGATAAAAGCACTTTCAAAATCAGAATCGCAAGTAAATAAGGAATTAACGCACACTTAACAAGGTAAGACTATAGCATCATTGCATTATCAAATTAAAATACACATACATTTCTTGGGTCTCATTTTCATTTATTGCATCCAATTCCTACCATGTGACCTAAATTCTTTAAAATTAAGGACCACATTGCCTCATAAATAATTTTGATAAATAGATCCTATTAATAACCTCGTCCACTAAACCTCACCGATCTCTTACAAAGTCTTCTGTTTTTTGTCCACTTCTGTCCAGGTTGACAAGGAACTGAGTAATATGGTGGCG
>WJEZ01003763.1:0-10165 GCA_009869925.1 Thalassaphorura encarpata | reverse complement strand
GTGTCAAGTCATTAATTAATTAATGGAAGGATTCATTATTGAATTGAAGGGCAGGGGACTTTGGCCTTTGAAATCAAAAGTAGGGTGGAGCCAATTCTCTCCGCCCATTTTTCCAAATTTGGTCTTTGGTCACTTTGAATGGTCGGCTCTTTGGATCCTTAAGGGCGTCGTTATTCAAGTCATAGTCATCTAAACGGAATGATTAATCATTCCTACAACAAATGGCCAAGGGTACCCTTGGTTCAAGGAACAATGGGACTTGGGACCTGTCAACGCTTGGTTGGCCCTAAGGCTACGGTTCTCCAAGTCCTTCCTTCCGTTACTAATTTAATTCAATTGGATAATAAATGTGCACATTTTACCCAAAACACAATACGTTCTTTTATTTTTCAGTATTGGGGTTGGACCCTTCGAATCTGTGAGAGCCCAAAACTCACATTGATTCCTCTTCGCTTTTGTTTGAGATAAAATGATTTAGAAAATCCCTTCCATGTACGAAAACGGTCCCTCAGGGCATCCTGTGTATTCGTGCACACGGACTTCCTTTTCATTTCCTCTATCATAATAGGGTTCTAGATATCTGTTTAAATCTATAAGCTGTTTTCTCTCTGACATCCCATCCCATCCATGTTGCTGGGACTGGGACAACCAAGTAAGATTTTGGCTAGAAAGGAAGAAGAGAAACATTCAATTTCACTCTGTCCTCTGTTTTCTCCTGTGTTCAGGAACTGAAGCCTTGGGTAATGTAAAATCGTAGTCAGAGTAGGAGGGGTTCAGATACCCCCCTTTCATACAATACAGAAGGTGAAATTCTCTATTGGAATAAATAAATTCACTTCATCACACTCTTTTTGTGCGACTCGGCATCAACAAAAGGAAAGAAGATGCATTTCTGCACGGCCAACCACCAAATACAATACTATACCTCTGTATGAATATTTGAACCAAGTCACTAAAATACAATAATGCACTGAGACCGAGACTGGGACTGGGGCTAGAACTTGATCTTATGGATTCATTTTGGTCGAGACGAAAAGAGAATTCCATGCCATTGCAATGCATTGCAGGCAGTAGTAGTGCATGCATCGAATGTTTTTTTTTATTTGGTGGTCAAAGGCAATATAAATCTTCGCACCTTTACGACGTCTCATCTCATTTGCTATGATTAATCCATAAATCATATTTTTATTGAGTGTTTGGATATCAAGGATCAGTATCAAGAGAAAATTCATGAAGCAAATTTAAAATGTAGCAGCATATTCCAAATTTTATGAACGTTATACGGAAGGAAAATGAAAAATTTATTCATGCCTGGTTGACGGACTACGTTCTGTTTAGTTTGGTTTATGAGCATATATAAAAATATAAAACTAAAATTGGGTAATAATTCCTTCCAGGAAAGATTTTTGCAAGTAGCTATAAAGTGACCCAAACCATAAGTTCTAAAAGACATCGTAGTTAAGTTCAAATGACCGCGAGAAATGATTTTTGATGTAAAAACATAATCCTAATCTGTGGAGTTTTAGTATTTATGATGAATATTGAATTGAATGAAAAGTGCCTATAAAACGTCCTAGTCCCCTAGTTTTGACCACTCAACCGAAAATAAATGAAGAGAATACTTAAGTTGACGTGGAAATTTCTCCACGTGTGTCTTTTCCATTTTCACTTTAAATCTGAATGTGAATATGGAGGGAGGATGTGTGACAGGGATTCTGTTCAGCAGCTCCCTTACCCAAGGCATAAGATCTTTTATGAGGATTTTAGGAGGAATTTGGAAGTGAAAGTACGCTCGACTCACTGGTTCAAATTTTATGTTCCCCATTCTAAAGTACTTGAGCGTTGAAATACTAATAGAACTAAACTCCTTCCGTCTGGATTGGATGCCCTTTGAATGTGGATCGAAATCCTAGACGAATACGACGACTTCTATTAATTTTACTATTAGGACAACCATTTATACAAATTCAGATCAGAGGACGAGGACGCCATATGGGATTTTTATAGGTTAAGTTTTATTGCACTCAGAATATAAAGTGAAGGGAGAGAGTCCTAAGTCCCGTAGATTATTCTTCAATCCTATGACTCATATTGGATTTCATGCAAATGACCCAAGGGAACTTTTTTTATTTCAATTCCCTTCTTCTGACAACTGCTCATTCCTTTGCTCTCATTGGATGAAACTTTGCATTCATTATTAAACATTTAATTTTTTTCTTTGTTCAACATTTTGTCTCCAAACTGGCCCTAATTATTTTCTTGTATAAAAGTAAAACAATCTGTCTGGATTTGCTAACATTTATGTAATTCGTATCATTTAATTTTTAATTATGTGATTTAAGTAGTATTATTTGACATTACTGGGAATTGTTCTGCGTGGTGGAATTTACCCTATGAAATATGAGAAGAGAAAATGACCCACGAGTAAAGAATTTGGACTATCATAGATCTATTCTTGGGTTTAGGAAATAATGATGTGATGATTTTTTTGGATTGGTTTATTGGAATGAGAGCAATGTATGGAATGGAATGAACGTAGTAGTAGTAAAACTATGAAGTAGGAGCTCTTTGGTCGTTCTTTGTTACCTTTTTCCCTCAGCTTTTCTCTCCTCCTTGTTCTTTCCCCATCTTAAATTGAACTCAAGCACAAATTGCAATCATTAGTAGTTTTCTTTCCAAAGAAAAAGTCTCTTCCATGGATGGGAGCAATAAAGTAGAGCAAGTTCTTTTCTCCTGCTCCTCCTCCGAACATTGAACAAGAATATGGTTCTTCTATTCCAGCTAACTCACCATAGTCATCTCATTCATCCTCAGTGTGAAGAAACCAAGGGATGGATTCCAGTTCTTTTAACAACGCGGTTTTTTTCTCCATTATAACGAGAAGACAAGACAAGGGCTGCTTGGAGGACTCTACCACCAAATGTACGTACATGATCCATGGATACTTTCTTCTGCATAAACCTCCATCAGAAAAAAAACTCCCATCCCGTCCTCAACTAAAGAAAACTAATATGTTCTCTTTGTGTCAGGCACAATGGGGAGAAATTTCAAGGAATGTAGAAGCAATTTGCATTTTCCGGTTAAACTTTCCCCAAGCCTTTCTTCCCTTCTCTTCTATGTGTTACTTTCAAAGTCAGGTCTCTCCATGGATCTAACTCTAACGTATGTAATGTACGTACAAGATTCTTTAACCATATAGTCTTAAGTATTTTGCATGTTCAACTGGGCTAGAGGTTTTAGCTTTAAGATGGGTCGGGTTTAGTTAGTAAGTTCTACCACTCTGGCTTTTCCCATGCCTGCCTTTTAAAAAAAGATCAATCTCTAATGGGGCTTGTGCACTAGTAATGCAAGACCAGGCAAGTGCAGTGCAGTTGGAATAAAAGTACAAGCAAAGAGTGCAGAGTTTTCACAAAAACCATTGACGGATGGATGACTTTTCACTGATCTCGTCTCTCTGGTTCTAGTCTTTCCTCTGTTTTTCCTATTCCTTAATGTACAAACCATTTCCATTCGAACAAGTTTTTTTTTCACGAGGATTGGGCTGGAAGAGATGGATACCTCTGGTTCTCTATCTATCTCTGTGTCTGATTCCAAATAAAATTATCCACTACATTTCCTATGTTGACTTTACTATACGATATGTACGTATGGATACCCGCAGCGATTCCACGTCTTCCATTTCCTCTTGTCCTCATCCTCGTCTGTCTTTTCCGTTGGAATACATTCAAATAAGACGAAAACTTGGCTCTAGAGAAATCAGAAAGAAGAGAAATGGGACAGAAAATGCATCTTATTGCAGAAATTGCATTGCTGACAATTTTTATCTACAACCAGAGCTAGGGCTTGGATTTCTCAGTCAATTCTAAAATAGAGAAAGGTGAGAAATTGAATCCCAAGGCACCCGTTAGAATTATATAAATTCATTTGTCAACTCCACTGAAGCCTTGAACCAAGACTAGAGATTCGCGTGCCGTATTAGTCGACAGTTTCTCTTCGTGCATGAGAAATGGAGCAGAAAGTGAAAGAAAGAATGGCAGGGGCAGAGTTGTAACAAATTTATTTATGTAAACTGTACTCAAGAGATTAAGAGAACATTAAATGTAGATTACGACTCCTGGTGAAAGTTGAGATCGTATTGTTTTGTTTCTCTTGTTTAATGTTTTTGTATTCTGTCAAAATAAATGCTCCCATAGGGTTGGAAGTTGAGGATTTATACAGTGGATCTCCTATCTCTATTCCATGTCTCGTGTCCGTGTCACGGCGTCGTTTCAGCTGAGGGAATTTTAATGGTGTCCAGTCTTCCTCCGCTCTATCTGCCACGCTTCACTCAAGGGAATATTTCATGGGCTTTGGGTGTTAATTTCATGAACATAGGCTAAGCATTGAGGACACAAGCTACAGTTCTACATGACTATGCTCTCCTGAATAGAAACGAATGAATGAATCAATCCCAAATGGTCATTTAGAATGTCCTCTGCTTAGTGAACTGAAACTTCCCACGGTGATTTGGTGTTTCCTTCGAAAGAATCCAGGGCCAGAATTTGTAGGCTTCACATTTTAATGCAAGATGAAATTTAGAACGGATTGAAATCGATTCTTAGCTGAGAAATAGTCGACCGAGTTGGATCTAGGGCTTGAATTATATGCAGAGAAGTTGGAGTGAAAAACAGTTTAAGACGGAGAAATTAATGAGCGTTCTCTTGCATTCGACAGATTGATGAAGGGGTTAAAATGAATGGAGTTTGGGAGTCTACCATGATTCTATCCAAACAACCTTAAAATCTAGAAATAATTTGAATCACCCAGCAGCCCTTGCAATTGCTCCTAATAATTCCTCCAAGTTATGCTTGACTGGCCATTAAAATTAATGATTAATCTTTTCGTCCGTTCTACTTATTTCAAAAAAGAACTTCCTGAAAGGAGAAAAAAAAGGAATCCTTTTTCCTTAATTCAAAAACTTTTTGCCCCGGTTCACATTAAGTTTGGAAACTCTGGACACGCAGGGCGTACGCATACTAGGATGAGAGCAGAATCCCTGGCACGCGCCTAGTCTAAGCTAAACTATGTTAAACGAATTGAGAGAAAACTCAAAACTAGTAAGACTCACCGGAAGGTTAGAGCAGTGAGGGGACGATAGGACTTGTGAGACAAATGACTCGCCATAGGAGTTCCCCAATAGTCATTTGTCCACAATTGTGTCCATGGTGTCGTAGGCCTCATGTCCTGATTCCTCACGATCGTCCACAATATCATCATGGACAAAGTCTCCCTCCAAGCTATTTCCATATACAGCCATCGAAATGAAAGCGATCAAAATAGTTGCAGCCAACTCAGTTTTTCTGCATCTGTTTTCTTCTTTGCCGCCGCTACTGCGGTCAGTGTTCTTGTCACTAATCGAAGAATCTGTGCTCTGACTCTTACTTCGTCTTTGGTGCCATTCCCCACGATGACGTTTTGGTGACTGGTTTTGACATTCCCATTCCATGAGATTTCATTTTGTATTATTTTCAAAGAGTTGAGACTCTTAGAGACTTGGTTTTTAGAGCAAAGGAAAGATTCTGAGGGTTTGGAAAAGTGACTGAACCAATTTTTCCTCCCTTCCTCACATTAAGGTTAGTTCGTTAGTTAAACTGACAGCTGGAGAATTGGTTGGTGATGGAAAGAACTAGGAGCACCAGAATTCTTTTCCTATCTTCCAAACCCGAGGTAATTTTCCTATTTTCGGTTCTTACTACCGCGGGTTGTTTCTCTTCACTCAGCAATATCGAGTCGGGGTCTTTTCGTGTTATGTTATGGGTTGCACGGCGAGAGAGTGATGTGGTCTGGGGTGATGATGAGTGGATTACAGGATCCTATATGAATTCAACCCAACTCACTTCTTTTTCTTTAAATAAAATTTTTGACGGATCGTCTCAGAGCTAATGAGTTCCTCGACTAACGACCCAATTAATATTTTGAGTTTCTTCCACCAATTAAATTCTATTTACGTTGGCACACGTCATTAGTTTTGAATATTATGGAAATTGAGGAAATGATGGGAAATGTAGCAAATGGAAAGAAATCTTTCTTTGTCTTTTCTGTCCTTTACTTACTTGTCACTCAAGTCTTGTCTTGAGTTGAGAATCTGTTTTGTGTCATGCATTGTCATTGGCACGCGTACAAAAATCCTTTTCTCCGTGTTTTGTTCCCCGCCAAGAGAATGAGGATCGACAGATGGAATAAATTGCAGGGATTCAAATGCAAATTACAATCAAACCGGGGAAAGACGGCCAAGTCAATAACACACAAACAAAACACAGAGCGCACAGGACACAATTCGCAATAGCGTAGTACAAAAGGAAAAGGGCTGGCGAGTAGTATAGTGGTATTAAGGATTTAAAATCCAATTCTACTCAAGTCAGATGTACTAGTGCAAACACAAAGTGTAGGAGGATGGATTGAATTTACAAATGGAATTGAAGAAGAGATTGCCAAGAATCTTCATTCACAGCAACACGAAGAAAACACCAAGAAGACCATCATCATCGATGAAACTCAATTTCTTCACCGGATGTGAACATTTGGGTCCATTTGTTGTTGTTGTTCCCTTCCACTCTCAATGTTTACAAGAAATGAAGTGGAAGGAATGGATCAGATTTGGATCTACATTTCCACCTTGTTCAATTCTCTCTGCCCGCCTTTACCTTGTCTTTCCTCCACACTTCACTTCACTCCAATCTCATAAATTAATTAAAATAATTAGAGAAATCTTCAGTACATAGGAGAATTGGGCTAAGTGAAAGGAGTTGTAGTTGTAGTCTTAGCTTTGCATTACTTTTGCACTCTGGATGGCTAAGTCAGGTAGAGGTGTCTTGTTCGTGGATGTGATTTGATTAGTCCGAGACTAAACTTGGAGAAAGTTGAGAATTGAACCAAACTGTCAAGACTTGTTTGTTCCAAATTATTAATGTCCCACTTCTCTAGCCATTGTTTTATGTATAATTAATTTTGTTCCTCTCCGTCGCCCTTCGTATGGTAGACTGACTGACGACTATTTGTGCCTTTGGGTACTTGAACCAATTTTGTTGATTCTATGTTGTTGTATGTTGACTGGATATTTTCTGGAGAGCGAAAAACTGAGATGTTGTCCGGGTAGAGCCGGTTGAAGGACTGGTTGGAAAATCCACGTGGTGGCTTGGTTTTATTCCTTCCCAGTGAGTGCGGGTAGCCAAGCGCAGGGCCTAACCAGTCTGTCTTCTAGTTCGATACCCGAATCCATGGATTCTTAAATCAAGCATTTATAACCCTGCCTGCCTGTGGATTCTGCAATTTCTCTCCCTTGTCTAAACCTAAGCCTTCGTTCTCGTTCATTTTACCCGCCTGCCTCAAACACGTTTCCCGCCTACCCGCCTATGCTCGAATTTCCTGATGAACAGGTTGGATGACTGACTTCCGTCCGCCTCCCGTCCTTTCCTTCCGGGCTCTGAGTCCGCTTATCTTCTTCAACATGTAAATCAACCTTCCGCTCCGGACATCAGCGCAATTAACTTTCACGATACTCAAATACATTGAACATTTTCTTCCCCCTTTCTCCTTCTCCTTAATAATCGTCAACATAGTTATTGTCATTCCAGAAGGATATTTCCTTTTCCATTCAATTAAGAATCAACTCAGCTTAATGATGCCTCATATTTCTAGTTTAATTTATATATTTTCATTCTGTCAACGTTACGTTCAACAATTCAAACGATCGAAAGAATACAAAAAAACTATTAATTGGTGAAATGCATCTAATTGTTGAAAACTCATAACTGTAGCTGGTTAATTTCGTTAAAACGAACTCAAACCAAAAGTATCATAAAATTGAGGCGACATTCATAAAAGTCCATGTCCGCTGTTATAGTGTACTCGTGTACTATGAATTTTATGTTATGACAAAGAGTTTGGATGAAAAATTGGTTAGGGTGGGTTAAATGATTAGAAAGGTTTTTGTTGTTGGGTTTACGTGAGCGTGAATGCAATGCATACGTGCTGTTGGAAAGTGAAAGTGCGTTGTTTTATGGGCACTCTCTTAAATGGACCTCACACTGCCCTTCCGATTAGCAAGCCGGGAAGAAGAAGTTAGGATTAGAGAAGTACGGAACCCTTCCTCCTATTAAAAACCCCAAACATTAAATTAATTGTAGAGACTAGGAGAAAGCAAATCCCAGAAAAGCTAGTCAAGCTGTTTTACAGAGTTAGACGGCCCTAGTCAAGGTTTTGTATCAGAAACACCAGAGAGACGAGGGAAAAGCGAGTGAGTGAATTTGGTCTCAGGACCACAATAAATGTACGTCTGTTCCGCTTCGTTGTTGCAATTAAAAGTCGCCGTGACTTTTTTCCCTGCCCATTCAGTAGTAGTGGTAGAATGGAGGCGATGGTACAAGGGGGACAAGTACGAGGTACAAGGGATGGTCATCAACTCCATCGCACGGGTGGTTCCAGGAAAGCGTCTTTGAGAAAAAAAATCGGACGGATATTGTTATCCCTATCCAGTGAAGTGAGTAGTCCAGGTCTCCAGTTCCAGTTCCTGATCGGGAAGGAAGGAAACATACGTATACACATAGACACACATGACTGGAATTCCAGATTAGTCCTCTAGGTCAGTCAGGAAAGCATTAGTGTAGTGAGATAGGAGTCCAAGTAGTAGTATAAGCAGAGTCCATTTCAGTAAGTAAGTCTATTGGGACCACAGGACAAGAAGGAAGGAGCAAAAGCTATGGTTGTAAAGGAAAAGACAAGTCGTCGTCAAAAGAAAATCCCGATTCTATTATCCTTACAAAATAATACAATTTGTCCGAATTCCTCCTCTTCTTCTTCTTTTTTCTTTTTGGGCCCTGCGTGTCTTCAGTTTGTGTGTCATGCTACTGCCATGATAGTCGGCAGTGAAGTGGAGCTTCCACATCGCATTACATCACATCACAAAACGACGACTCCTGAAATGATGAGTTAGAATTAAATTTTTCCTTGATGGGAGATTCGGTTCATCCCATTCGGACTCATAAAAATTGAGTAGTTGATGGAGTTGGTCGTTCTACTATACTTTAGTTTGGTTTCAGTTCTTATATACGCTTTTGCTTTCTCTGTCACATGATAAAAAATGGTTGTCTTTATACCTTACCTTACGAAACTTCTCGTGTGTGTGTGCACATGTAACATTATTATGTTTTGTACCTGTTCAATTACATTATTTGTCGGATATGGCCAAGGTAGAAAGAAAGAATCCACTTGATGGGCTTTCTAAACGAAAAAGTATGGAAAGAGATGAATTGTGAATGAGTTTTCTTCTCTTTTTCCTATTTTTTATTGCTCTAACCGTCCTACCCATTTCGCATGAGGTTCTTTGCCCTCTGCTGCATGCCTTGGCTAGGGCTCTGCGTCACACACACACACAACAGGAATGGCGAAACTACAGGGAGAAAATGTAATAAAAATCGGGAGAAAGAATTCAGTTTGGACAATAAATTAGGTAGAAGGAGGAAAAAAAAGTAAAGGGTCTATCCTGAGTACAACTAGTTTAGATTGGTGGCAATTGCCGTGTTAGTCTAGTGTGGAGAGAACTAGCTCTAATAATTTGGGCTACTAAGGATAAAAGTGAAAATTCCGTAAGAGCGATACGGGAAGAATACATCTGATGAGGTATCATGAAGATGATAGGGGGAAAAGGAAAAAGAAGCATTGGGTGATATGTGGGCAAACACCTTTACGCATACATATTACGTCCTATTCTTCTAAATCTACACAGAAAGGCTCTTAGAAAGTGAGGGTATAGAGAGAAGGTCGAGTGATCGATGAAGTAATCTCAAGTTTTTGGCTCATGGAATTTTTTCCTCAGAAAGAAGCAAAACCAGATACCTTTTCTTGGAACCCCGGAAGGAACTCTGGGCATGGGTTGGAACAAGCCCACATTTCAATTTGGAGAAAGTAGAGAGAGAAGGTGGAGAGATGCTGAGAGGAGTCTCAAATGATGCTGATAATGCAGATTGAGAGAAAAGCCCTGTGTTACTTTCTAACCCGTCTATTCATGTTAGACAACCATCCATCCGTGTACGTTTAGAACAAGGTGTTCACAAAGTCTCTGTAAACATTCAAGATCTCCGATCTCAATCCCAATTGTTCCTCATCCTCATTGGATTTTGGGAACAAG
>WJEZ01003762.1:0-10165 GCA_009869925.1 Thalassaphorura encarpata | reverse complement strand
GAAAAGTAAGGTCAGTCAAACGTCAATTAAATCTGGTTAAAATATTTTATTAAGCTACTCCTTGCAAATAATTTATAATAATATAACTTAATTTATTCATGAAAAGTATAGAATATATAAACATTTTTCACTAGAATTGAAATAATACATTTGTTGCACTTCTTCAGGCGTCTTTTGGCATAAATTTCGCTTCCGATTTCTAACGCTTTGCAGCTTCTAATTTTCGAATGAGCTTGAAATTCCATTTCTGGTCATCCGCATATTCTGAACACTTGTCCAAATCAACTTCACCTCCATTTCTGTAATGATTAGAAATAAAAGTATGAGTAATTTATTCTCGATATATCTAGAAACTAGATATTTCTAATATTCATTATCCTTACCGATTTGCACTACTCAAACAAGTTTCAAAATGCATGTTCATTAATTGCCAAGGACCATCTTCATCCTTGGTCAGGGGTTTGATTTTCCAAGATCGAGCCAATTTCTTGTGAGTTCCAATGACGAGGGTGCTTACAGCATTCGAATAGTAGATTTCATTGATAATCAGAAACGTCTTTCCTGATCCTTTACCCACTGGAATTTATCACCCATCTCTGTTGAGGAGCTTCTCCTCCTACCAAAGTTTTCACTTTGTTCACCCCAATGGCTGTTGTTGAAGGCTCTCCGACTGCAGATAAAAACTGAACAGAGAAACAAAAAAAAATATTAAAATATTTTAGCTTAATGCTTATATTTTTGAAATTAATCCATTCGTACCGATTTTGTTCGAACGCTTTCGATCAAATAAACTCCAGCCGTTAATTCTGGCTCTGCATTCCTTTCCACGACTGCGACTGGTGAAGAATTCACTTGTGTTGGATATGCAGAAATATCGATCAAAACTAAAAGGAGTACGATGCGTACTACAGTAAAATAATTTCCAGACATTTTGAAAATTAAATATGAATATTAGAAGGAAGTGTGTGTATGTGATTTATACTAGTGAAAAAATCTCAGTCAATAATTAGCAATTTGAGGAATTGAATGTCTTAATAGATTTTCAATTGAGCGTAATGAGGAAGGATTACTTTGTCCCTGGAGGAATTATCCAGACTGATTGAATTTGCACATTTGTCGGTGGTTAAAGTAGTCATGGATTTTAATTTATTTTCAGAATTGGGAGTGATTCATTCCCCCCACCCTACCATACGTATTTGCTTTTGCATCCAAGTACCACGCTCTGATGTGGAAATATCCAGAAATTTACCACATGTCGATTCGATCTCAATGTACCTAATATTCATGTATTCGTGCGTCTTACAATTTGACGTGATTTAGCGAATTCATACCACTGCACTGTATATGTATCCGGCTAAAAAATTCCATGTTCAAATGTATTTTTTGTTGTTCCGATTGGGAGCTATGAGGGTCATAGGTTAAGTAATGTGAGTGAAGTCATTTGATATTCTGAAGGCCTAGAGACCCAATGAAAGGAATAGTGCTGTGATTTAACATAACTGACTGCATCATTCTTATTTGCCGTCAAAGTAAATGCAAAGGTTGATAAAAATATCTCAACTTTTAGTTTGAGAAGTTAGCGACCGAATTGAATAAATTTCGCAATCATTTTTATTATGGGAAATTCTAAGACGTAATAAGTAATAATATACTTAAACTGGCTTTATACAAAGTTCATTTTTGTCAAAATCCGGTCCAATCTAGAACAAAGGGAGTCAAAAGCCAAATTCATTCATTTGTGCTCCGGATTCATCAGTACATTCTATCTTATTTCTTTTTTTGTAACACAAATATATATACGGAAGCTTGGGCGAGCTTAACATGCTTTATCTTAAGTTAAGTTCGTTCATATTTTATTTATCTGCACTAAGCACACGCGGAAACATTCACCCATCGGCATGGTAGGAACCCTCACGTGAAATCGCAATCGGTATTCAAAATACCATGATTTGTAATTTGCTAATCGTATGACCCCTTCATAATCAAAATTAATCTCGTGGTCGTGGTTTTTCCTGGTCATAATCATAAANTTTGTAATTTGCTAATCGTATGACCCCTTCATAATCAAAATTAATCTCGTGGTCGTGGTTTTTCCTGGTCATAATCATAAATTATTATTGCATCCGTGAATTTTCATGTGATTTATTTGCATGGGATTTGTCATTCGCTCAGACGGTGATTTGAAATTTGCAATTAATTCTGCCTGATAAGCCACGAATGCACTGTTTACCACTAATTCTTGTGTAAACAACTAGATCCCAGATATTGAACTTGATATTGAATTTTATTTTCAATTTCCTTGTTCTTATCGTTCGTATCAATTCTTATCAATTTCCTTGTTTACCGCTACCTTTGTTTTTCGCTTTTCTATCCCTGATTGAGAAAAGCCGTAAAAGGGCTTAAATGATTGTAAAATTCAAAATGAATTGCGTAATTTGATTTTATTTGTTATTTCAATATAAATCATTTTATTATTTTATACGTCCATTGTCCATTTTCATTAGAAATTCTAGTATTCATAGAAGTACAATTAGATTTTCCAATCTATTTGGCTACCGGCTCAATCCTGATGTCAGCACATCCTCTGAAAGTTTCTTGGGATCCACAGCCAATGGCCCCAGTTCCATCGCCACAATCTCCCCACGAGTTTCCTATGAAAATGAAAAATGAAATTTTAGCAAACAGTAATGGACAAGAGATATTTTCAGAAATTCTTACCAGTTTTGTAATGCCATTGCAAAACGCATTGATCGCAAGTGACATCGGCTGGAAGTACAAACTGTCCTGTGATTGGTCCAGTGTATGATCCAGTGATTGGAATCTTAGTTCCAGATCCATCAGCCAATTGAAGAACGTGTTGATCCAGACATTCCTGATCAGCTGGGACCAATGGATTATTATGTGGACAAATGCGGAATTCAAAGTAACCCTTGTGGTTGGAAGTCAACTCTACAGTGATGGGCACAATCTGTAATATTTATTTTCAAAATTAATTTCTATATAATATATGCCATGTCTTGTATTAAATTTGGATGAGAATTACCTGTCCTTGCTTGTATTCTCCGGTAATGATGCCACGACCATATTTGCCACCACCTTCATTAGCTCGAGGCCTTGGCTCATGCCATGGGTCATTCCATCAGCCAATTGAAGAACGTGTTGATCCAGACATTCCTGATCAGCTGGGACCAATGGATTATTATGTGGACAAATGCGGAATTCAAAGTAACCCTTGTGGTTGGACGTCAATTCTACAGTGATGGGAACGATCTGTCATAATTATTTTCAAAATTAATTTCTGTATAATATATGCCATGTTTTGTTTTAAATTTGGATGAGAATTACCTGTCCTTGTTTGTATTCTCCGGTAATGATGCCACGACCATATTTGCCACCACCTTCATTAGCTCGAGGCCTTGGCTCATGCCATGGGTCACCGCATTCTCCGCATTTGTCTCCATTTTCCATTTGGACATGAAACCCTCCGCAAAAAAGTTCGTTGTCTTGATAATTAATTTCTGGATTTCTGGCACTGTATTTGCCAAATCTCCACAAAGTGGATCTGCCGGGTGGTTCCAACAAACGCCCATGCCCTGCAACTTGGGACAAACCCAAAAATCCCAAAATGACGAGTACTGCTAATTTTGACATGATTTTGCCAAAAAAGTAAAACTGGTGTGAAGGTTCAATTTATAATTTTAATAGTGAAATTGAAATGCTTAGTGAATGAATTTCGGGAGTCCAGTTTGGGCCTTTTATACTCATTTTTAATGCTGGGCAGATTGCGTAGGTAATTTGGAGACAATCTCAGTGATAAAATCCAGGTTTACTGTAAATTATTAATTGTCCGGATTTTATTCCTCCCAAATTTGCGTCTCCTCTATTTTTCTCTGACGACATTTTCCCCCAATTTTACAAGCATAATCATAGATGCCGGAATTAGAGCCCATTTGCGTAATTTGATTTAATCTATTAACTCCCATTAGCTATAGTAAGGACTTAATTTTTTAGCCAGCAAAGGTATTTATTGGGAAGATTAGGAACGGTGAGGAGATGATTGACAGGTATACAACTTCATGGCTCTACGCACAAAATTAATAAACTGCATGGGGTAAAGGTTAATAAAATTCAAAATCCGGTTGAATGATAAATGAATGATTAAGTATAAGTTCACCCAGTCCTCAAATTCGTGTTTTGTTCATTTGGTTTGTAATCCTCAATTAGTGGTCAAAATAACCGACAATAGAATTGAACTTTAACATGCTCATTTAATTCCGATATTATGACTTCATATCGGAACCAACTTAATGACATTTAATTCCATCGATGTACGCATTTTGTAGTTTTGACGAAATAAAAAATATGAGAAAAACATTAGTGGGCAATTGAATTCCGATAATTTTATTGCTTTATTTTGGCAATTGATAAAATTGTGAACTCATCCTACATCCTCTACGCATTAAGTAGTATTAATCAATTAATTACTTAAAGGAATTCATCAGATCCGGAGAGCAGATTACATTTTCTTTCATTTTGTACATATGTCACGGGCATTTTAATACGACTATGTAGAATTGCCTACCGAAATTCTAACTTCTTAAGACGTCTTAAGCCATATATTTCCAGCGTGAGACCAAGAGCAAAAAAAAATACTTGTTGGCCTACCTTTTTTGTACTTGAGAGTGAGACTTGAGACCGGCATAGGCAATAAATCTTTGTGTAAAGTTAAATACACTTGCTCATGGATAATGGAAATTCCCAAAATAATTGAATTATATTAAATATTGACATTGGACATTGAATTATGAATAAATGGGTCTGGGTCTTGATCGAAAGTTCATGGACAGGTTAGGAATTCCAGTAGTTAAGATACAGTGAAGTTACTTATCCTGTTAAGAATTCTCAGCTTATGATGAAATTGAATTGCTTCACGACATATTAGCTGAGGCTAAACGTGCAAAATATTCCACAGACAAACTGGAGACAAACATCACCTAAATTGACCTTTCCTACATTCATGGGCATTTCGTGAGACAAATTGTCAATATGTACGTGTACTGCGTTCTGCGTGTGTACTGTAGCTGTGTATGTGTTCTGCAATATGAATGCTAATGTTGACGACTGAATAATAACTGCTGATCAAGCAGAGTTATGTACACGTATTTTTGAATCCGTTCAACTAAAGTACGACTCGTACTGTTCTGACAAATTACAAAAATTAGAATTCCCAACTAATGAATGTGGGTGTAGAGGTGTCCTTAGCCCTGATTAATACTTTTCTACTTGTCTGAAATTGTTTATTACTTGGGTTAAACTATTCAAGGTAAAAATATTACCCATACAAAAGTATTCCATCGAAAATCAAATGAAATACTTTTTCAGTATAATCAATTACTAGTAGTTGATAAGCAATAAATTGTTTCAACTCTCTTAACTCGAGTGATGATTAAAGTTTTAAAGGAAAAGCAAATGAGAGACTTCCAGAGTTTCCTACCCAGAGCAGGGAGTACTTAATTTCTGTATGTACTCAGTTTTGAGTTGTTTTAGAAAAATTCAGTAAAATTGAATTTGCCCTATACGACTAAAGCCATGATTCTGTCCGATATGATTCACGTGCATTAAAATAAAACGAGTCGCAACAATGAGCCGAAATCTTAGGGCACGAGGACCAAGGGGCCCTGACGTCGACCATTAAGCACTAGATAAAATTGACTTTCTGACAAACCAATCGCATTGACCATATGATGTTCTGAGAATGGAAAATTGATTGATTACAAAAATTATTCTCATTAAGCCCATTTTAATTACATCTGTATAGTGTTTTCAATATTTCAATGAATTACATTTCAATTATACCAATTTTGTTTAATTTGGTATAGTGGAATTAAAAAAAGGCGAGAACTGACGTAGCATTGAATTTTTGAATTTCGCGGGTGTGAACAAAGAAAGTAACGGTGCGTCAGAGATGGAGCCATAGAGTATTAAAAAAAGCGGGAATTGACGTGGTGTTGAACTTTTGAATTTCGCGGGTGTGAACAAAGAAAGTAACGGTGCGTCAGAGATGGAGCCATAGAGGTTTGACATCTCTATGGTACGAACATTGGAACTTTATCATAATCGTTTACTTAACCGGGCTCTATGTGGATTTAAGCTTTGTAATTTTCCTGAGTTCCATTTTAAGGATATTTAACTTTATTTCTGGGTATCCCTATTAAAAATGAAAAATAAGTTGTGAGTGTTTGTTTGTGTTCTTCAAATATTCTCCAATTTTTAACGTGCTTCGCATGGTTCACGCCATATTTCCTGAATTTGATTGTCAAAATTTCCGGAACGCTATACGCGCGCATCAACTCCAACATAAATCGTCTTGATCTTTGCACCTCAAGAATGTCTGAGGAATAACACTGAATGGAGTAACTAAAGTAATTTCTGTAAATCAAATGAAATAAATCTCAATAACTTGAACTCTGTTCTTAAAGGAAACGCTCCACATGTCATATTACTTACTGCTTTGTGCACAAAGTCGGAAATAGAAACTTGGATTTTACTCAAGCTGACTACAAACAGCAGGCCCTATAAAATACAGCGCAAAATTTTATAATAAATTAGGAAATTTATGTAGAGGGAAAATATTTTAATTAAAAATGTGTATTTATTGTAAAATTTAACAAAGAACTGTGCATTGAGTAGAATGTTAGAACATAAGGAAAGTGGAAACGCTACAAAGAACCGAATTTGTATTCTGGGAATGATTGAAATTGACACTAAAATCTAGTCAGCGCAGCAGAGCAAAAGCAAATATTCCTTTCTTTCTTCTCAATCTCAATTCATTACGTACATCTTCTCCAGTAGTCCATTTCGTTCACATTTTTCCACTGGAGAAATCAAAATTATCTTGTAGAAAACTTAACACAACTAATGACAGGGGTTTCAGCAGGTTGACAAATTGTAGTTTAGTTAGCTCCAAGTCCGAGTTTGAATCATTCCATTCCATTTAGTTGCTCAACTCAAATATTGATTCCGTTTTGATCAACTTAGTTTGTGTTCAATCTTTAACTATTCCGGATTTAGTAATCTATTGTAAAGCGTTAGCGTAGTAATTTATACCAGAATTCCTGTAACGTCAAATCCGACTCGGGGTCAGCATCATGAGTTTTATTTGCATTGTATGTCGTGACCTTTTAACGCTGGGGGAAGATGAGCCCCAAGGGGCAGCAGCAGCCTTTCCAGATGACAGAGACCCTGTCGAAATCGTAGCTACCCGATGTGGGCATTTGTATCACCAACACTGCCTTTTGGGGTGGTTCAATACTCAGGGGCTTGGACGGTAATTAATTTTCAGATTGACTGATTTAGTATTATTGTGTAAAAATCTGAATTATTTTTTTGTGTGTAATTTAACAGTGCTGTTCGAGAATGCCCTTATTGTAAAACAGTTATCAATGGACCAGGGGACTACCTAAAGATTTACCCATCAGGGGATGAAGAAACAGATGAAATTCGAGCTGCCAATACTCAACAGACTCAAAGTTTGGACGTGATGCGAGTGACAGTTCAGGAATTACAAAATACATTGGCTCATACAAACGAACGACTTGAAGGAGAGTCCATGGAACATGACATTCTCAAGTGAGTACATTAATTGCTATTATAATTTGCAGTGCTAATAAATAGTTCGATATATTTAATCCTATTGTTCTTAATTTTAGGGTTGCTCATTCTGAATTGATGTGTGAGTTGAATCGTGCTAAGGCTGATGTAGAAAAACTGACTGAAAAATTGACCGTTCGGGAAGACGCACATGTGCTGAAATGTGAAACATTAAAGAAAGAAAAAGATGATGCAACTCGCACATACGAAATTCTCCTAGCTGAATCTAAAAGGAACCAAGAGCAAAACGAAAGACTTCAAAAAACCAACTTGGACGCGATTGAAGAGTTGAAAGCTCAAGTTCGGTAACTAAATCATTCATGTTTTGTAGTATCTTCCTATGAAAATGAATATTAAGTAAATGTTTAACGTTTTCGTCTGTTTTTTTTTCCAGAGAGCTCCAGGCCTTGAGAGACATTGCAGCAAGAGAGTCAGGGATGATGGAAAAAGCGTGTCAAACTGTTTACCAAGTAAGGGCATTTCTTAGCTCTTTTTTAACTTATTTATTGGTCGGGTCCCTTTGTTAATGAGAGTTACTCATTTATAAGGATTCTGAGGAAATAAAATCCTGCCTTGACATTTTTGCTGAATGTATTGAACGCATGGGGAATGAAAAAACTAAGCTCGAGAAGGTTTTGGTCGATCGTCAAGGGCAAGGCGATGATGGTGAACGTGAAACCCTTATCGCTGAAGCTGATTCCTCTGTAATTACCTGATATCTCAGATGAGAGCAATGTGCAAGACGAAGAAGGAGAAGGAGATGTGTCAACAGTTGCCTCAAGTGCTGATTCCTCTTTTTGGAATACGACTTTTGGAACTGTACTTGACGGTGAAGAGTCTCCCGCAACAAAGCCACGACCAAACAATGGTCTAAAGAACAAAATTAAATCTGAACGCTTGTCAATCGAGTTGGATAACATACGTCCTCCAGGGGTCTACGTTTCTTCCGATGAGGATGAATCAGACTCTAGTTCTGAGTCCGACAACATTCCTACACCTAAGTCTAATGGTCGGGCCACTGTGACTCCATTTGCTGCAGCTAATGCCGCTGTCGTCAATACATTCTAATCATTTTACCAATACCCACTCGTCCTAGCTGGTGCTAAGTTATAGATACAATACAAATAATATTTACAAGATCTCGTCAGACAATAGACTGATCAGATAAACAACAACCTTCCTTCCTTCTTTAAAGGCAACTTTGACAATCTAGTTTTACTCGTTCCTTAATTTCGTTGTGTGTGTACTTGTGTACATTAGTGACTTGAGGTTTTACCTGGCCATTCAATGCCATTTTAAAATGTTCTTGTTCAATTTACGTAATTTAGTTAAAACTTAAAAGTGGGAAAAGATGTTCCACTAGAAAAACGGTTTGACATGCCTGCCTATGGCTTTGTGTAAAAAATCTACGTGTTCTTTCAATTTACAATATTAGTGCGTGAAATGAAATAATTGTGATGATGTTTAAAAACCTTTGTGGTAATTTAACTACAAACTAAAAAAATTGTATGGGAGCTCGAGAATAAGCTCCGTTGATTTGACTTGGACTTGGATTTAGTCTTAATTATTATTCAACTGCTTAGGCTAAGGCTAAAGGTGAAAGTTTTTGATCTTTGTATATTTTGCAGGATTTGATATCGATAGAATGAAAAGGTAGGTAGACATTTCAAGAGTGATTTAAAATATGAACTTCTAATGATGTCTGAGGCTGAGGCCTATAAACTTGTGACTGGCTGTGAGCTTTTTTTGAATGGTAATTTTTCCTCGAAATGAAAAATGAAACCCTACTGAGCGGTTTCATCTGCTTCAAGCTAATTTAAAACTTAAATGCTCAGGATAAACATTCCTGTGAGAAAACATTTTGTAATATGATAAACTTGAATTTTTGTCCAAAATAAAACCAACGCTTGTGAAACATTTTTGAACTAATGAATCAATCCATTGACTCGTAATTTATTTACACACATTATTATTTCATTTTCTTTCTTTCTTACATGTTGAGCTATTGCAAACCCAGTGCTACTTTTTGTTGAAATTGACTTGAACTTGAAATTCTAAGAAAGTGATCTTAGAAGAAATGGGGTTGGATTTGTTAGATTTAATTATTCTTCTTCACCAATTGGTGACGAAGGAGGAGGAACGGCATCGCGAAACCGGAACCCAAGAACGCTGCAAAGTAAACTGCCAATTTCCAACGATTTTGAATTCCAAAGGGGAGATTCTGTAAAGAAATACAATAATTTTAATTATAGTGAATTAACGAATGTGCCGATTTTTGTTCTAAACTATATATTGTGCAAGTTTCGTTGAGATTCTTAACAAGTTTACCTACAAGATGGCTTAACGGGGTTATGAATATTTGGATTTCTAAGGCAAGAGCTCTCTTATGAAATATTTAAAAACTATTTGAGCTAGTAAAAACAAAATTAAATACAAACTATCCAAAAATGACAATGAACTACAACTTACAGCCCCAGGAACACCACCATCGTCGTGATGATCTCCACTACGCTTA
>WJEZ01003761.1:0-10167 GCA_009869925.1 Thalassaphorura encarpata | reverse complement strand
TGTTTCACCCAATTTTCTGCCAATACAGAGAGAGGAACATCATCACCTTCATTCTGACCACACTCTCCCTCTTCACCCTCAACCCCATTATCATCAAATTTCACAATATTTGAAAATCTCTTTGATTTTCCTCCAAGTTCTTCTCGATGCTTTTGCACATGACTCCATAGGGTTGTAGAATGCTTAAACTTTTTTCCGCAAACATTGCATTCCAAACTCCCATACTCTTGGTGAGTAAATCTGTGACTGTAGAGATTGGAATGATAGCGAAATGTGGCTGGGCACATGTGACATTTAAATGGTCGCATTTCTGTATGAAATGTCGAGTGCTGAGTGAGTGAGCTACTTCGGAGGAATGACTTTGAACAGTATTGGCATTGGTATGGATGTTGTTTGTGATGAAGGAGAACATGACGAGTCCGGAGACGGAGTGTAGTAAATACCAATGCACAACAATGACAGGGGTATGAGTTTGGAGTCGCTGTGGCATTGTTCTTTGAAGCTGGAAGATTGTATTTTTTACGAATTGAATTGATTACATTATGACTCTTAATTTTGACAGATTTGCTGCTATTCGGAATTGATGGGTCTGGTAACTCTTGGTTTGGTTCGATAGCCTCTGGAGCTTTTTGTGGAGTCAAATTGTTTGTAGTTTTATCCGATGGTGGAGATGCAGATTCAATTTTATCTGAAGATGGAGACGCCGACTGATTCTTATCTGATGGTGGAGATACGGGAACGGATTGATTCTTCTCCGGTGGTGGTGATACGGTCAAAGACCCGTTCTTTTCTGCTGTTTCCTGTGCCTGAAAATAAGAAATTTGTGTAAATAATTTTTAGGACAAAACAGAAATACCGTACACATGAATTATAACGAATTGTCCTCGTATTGTTTGGTAGTAAAATAAAATAATGCTAGTTTTATTGTCAATGTTATTTTATTTAATTACTAATGACCTAAAGCAAAAACCTTAAGATAAAGCAATGTGATACTGTATTAAAATTGAATCTTATCGTTTTTATATTGAATATGAGACATATATGATATAAACGATTTTAAATGTCCAATATTTACCTTGGGTTTTAGTGGTACCAGACGTTTTGGCTTGTTTATTTCAGCAGTTACCTTTGTTTTTGCAATGACCTTTTTGGCCTTGGCAGGCGGCGTTAAAGCCTTGATTGTTTTTTCTTTTTCCTTTTGTTTATCCACATCAGAATGAGTCAAACTATGCTTCTGGAGCGAATTCTTGTCTGCAAATGTCTTGTGACACTTTGGACAACTGTAACCTCCGTGATATCTCATATGTTTTTCCATTTCATCAGGACGAACTAATTTGCCACAATCAGAGCACCTTTCAGATTTTTGAGCCGTACGTAAATTGTAGCCATTTGCCCGGGCCGAGGTCCTTGGCGTGACTGGAGCCTTTGATTTTGTCTCATGACCCATCTTGAACTGAAAAATTCAAAGAAAAATGTTCAGAAACTTATAGGCGATCTTAACATGGGGACAATCGTCTATTATTTTGAATAAATCCTTGCTAAATCCTAGAAAATACTGCTAAATTAACAAATAAAATACTTACGCCGACTCAATTCCGAGTCCTTTTCCAGGATTTTGTCCCTACAGTTGAGTCGGATGAATTTGATCAGGAGCAGGAGGTAAAAATCAATAAAATCGGGCGTCCTTACCGAACCGAATTTTTCAACCCGATGAAGCCCGAATTATCGTTGAAAACTGGATTGGAGTCCCAAACGCCCGCTCTGATTTTTTTTACTGGAAATGTATCTGGCATTTAGTTTGAGATGATCTAGGGATTTAAAATTAGCTTTCAGATATGGCGAACAAACAAAATGTCAGGGGGTATTTCTTTTGTTCAAATACATTATGATTATTGGGGGAGATTTTTAAACTTTGGTGCATGTTTAACTCTGTTGTGTATTTCCCTTGCAGGGGGCATAGAGTTTCTCCCATCTACAATGCATTAGGCAATACGCAATCGGCATCTGCAATCGTAATTCCTCCAGACTCACTCACAAATCAATGCTATTCCAGGACAGAACTTGGAATTTCTTGTTTCTTCCTGAAATTAATGCCTAATGGCTAAAGTATTAGGAGCAAATGCTCAGATCACTCAGATTCAGGGCCAGATATAGTTCAGAGATTATTTAAATGTAGCAATTGAGAATTAAAATATGAATGAATGGAACCGATACTGGATGAAGTCTGATACTAATTCCAGTGATCTTTGCTGTACGCTGGCTCGAGTTTTCATTAAATTTTCTGGACGAACATTACAGGTCGAACCATTTAATGACAAAATGAGACGCGATGTATTAATTCTTATCTTAAAGGGGTGTAATTATTGAATTCCAATTTGTGTGCCCTGGTCCTCTATATATTCTCGGTTGAATAATTTTGTACCTTAAAATCCTAGTTTGAAAGCAGTAATTATTTAAAACTAACTTGTGCTTAGTATTTTTGACACACTGGTTTCTGTTGCACTTGGGTGACATGCTATTTTTTGTTATCCTGTCCTGGAACTTGCTTCTTAAAATTGTACGTGTCAATTTTTTGAGATTCTGAATTTGAAACTCTGAATTAAACTGAATTTTAAATTTAAAGCTAAGCAATTAGACAAATAATAACCCAATAAAATTCCACAGGATTGATAGACTTGAAAATACTATTCAAATATATTACTTAGTCATTATTTTTCTTACTGTTCTAACCGTTTTAGCATTGGCATGATATATTTATATATTAACGAAATTTACATTAACACGATTATACTATCTAACAGGTTTTGAATGTGGCAGATCTTGAGTTAGTTATATTAGCTTACAGTAATTTTTATATAATTGAAGATACTTACTTTAGTATCTATGGAGTATTACGTTGGGATTATTTTACCGATCACTGATAAAACCACCTACAACAATTTTGTAAGCAATGGAACATCCTCGTGGTAAAAAATCCAATCAGATCCCAGCAAATTCCAAGTATGAAACAAAAGGGTGCAAGAAAGAGACGAATAAGTCGGATACAAACGTTTGGTCCTGATTCCAGATTCTTTGGAGGAAAACAACTGTAACTGTGGGAAATAACGAAACACAAAATAACAAAAAAATTATGCGCGCTCGGACTTGCTCCCTGGTAAAGAAGCACAAAAGCAAAAAAATGATAAGAAAAATGAAGAACTAATTACTCATGTTTCATTTTAAATACGTCATCAAAGGCTCCGCTCCTAATTAAATCCATTAGAATACTGTAGAGATCCATAGTCACGGGGACAACGTTGGAGAGTCCGAAAACCCACCAAAACAGATAAGAATCCACTTCCTCAGTTATGAAAATGATCAGAGCCAAAGATCCAAAAGAATGTAAAATTACAGCTGGATATGGAAAACAAAAATTCAGTTAGCATCAGTAATAAGCCCAATTGATATTTGTATTTGAAAGCTGAAACGAATGACTTACATATTAAGGAGTTAAAGTAGTGGAACATTGTGAGCCCAGAGAAGGTGAAAATTATTTCAGTGATGAGGAAACATGTGCTAAGAGTCAGATCAGTTTTAAAGTCATAATCTTGAGCCACATAATCCTGTTCTGTATATTCTATAGGGAGACCGCCTTGCACATTGACTTCCTAAAAATTCAGAAAACGAGAATCGTTAGAAAATCCTGATCGACTCGGCGAGTCCAACTTTATATAAACCATGGTAACGTTTTTTACTTTGGTTAATTCAAGTCAAAATCACTTACCCGACTCGAAAAAGTCGTGAGGATCAAAACCAAATGAATCATTAGGATCAAGTAGCGAGTCGCCAAAAGTTGCCGAATATGTTTCGTTTTCATGTTTCCAATTTAGAAATTGTCAAGACTTGACTAATTTTTCCACACCGAACTGCACAACGCACCTCTCGAGACTTTCTAAGTTTAATTGAGTTGAACTTTTTCAAATGAAATTGAAGGAATTCCAAAATCCAAATCAGAGAGAATAGTCACTAAACCAGCTTCGTCTGTCGTAATACAAAAATCCATCGATTGAGTATTTGGTTTGTTTGTGTATTTTCCACGCGCTCATGGTGACGGACCCACTGCACTGCACCGCAAAGCAAAGCCTTTTCACTTTTACTTTTGCCGGTTACTTTAGCCCCATTCTGCCACTGAGCTCTCCATGCAATAAGATGGATGGAAAGGGTTAAATTAGCAAAGTAAATATGAATCAATGAAATGTACGGATATTATGTAAAAAATTATATGCTAATCCAATATGCTAAGGTCTTATTTATTTGGTACAGACATTACCCTCAAAGGGCACAAAATAGCAAAGTATAAGAAGCAAATTCCAATTAGGACGTAGAGTATTGAGCGTTGCTTCATATATTAATAAATTGTTAGTTTACAAGTTAGAAATAATTATTATATGAAAACACAAATCATTTTCATCACTTTCACGTGTACAATACTTCTTAGAAAACAATTGTACAATTTAGACAGAATCAAACTAGCTATTACTCAATACGAACCTGCCGGCGCTTCAAATAATATTTTCCGTCAAATTATAAGAGTGGTAGCAACAATACTTGCAATAGACATTACAAATTACTACCTATCAGAATTACTAGTTGGGTTTTATCAATATAAGTTAGGTTCCATATTATTATCACTCATCCATATAATAATATTATTCACATCCCTTTCAATAAATATGCAAAAGAGTAAGGGAAACCCGAAATTACAAGATATGTGTCGGCGGCAAACATAACTGCTAAGCTGTTTTTAGTATAAAATGGAACGTTAATAAAAAGGGCGAATAAGAGTGGTCCAAGCATACACAAAGGTTGGTGCATTTAATGGATGACTTTTTTTCCATTGCTAAATATGAACTGGGACCTGTTACTCGGAAATGTTTCCAAAACAATTACGGAGTATTGTTGCATTGTTATTGTGAATGAAAATCTTTCGAAAACTTTTTCAATGCCAATAAAAACAGTAACTGATTTTTTTGAAATTATATTACTATTAATATTAACCTTATAATGCACCATTCATTCAGAAACACAAAAAATTCAAAGGAGAACTGGCGTAGTGCGTGAAAATAAGTAGCAAAGGAAATCGTGTCACGTCGTGGTGCCTATTTTATGTCAAAGCGTAGATTAAGCACAAGAGTCCTTCCTATTCTGACAATATGGATTTAGTGTAAATTGTAAATCCTCTTCTGTTCTAATGATGCAATGCCAAGCCAACGAGCCCTTATAATGAGTGACCCATGTACTGCAGAGTAAATACTACAAGTCTATGCCTTCCTATATGTATTATTCATATCCGGATTGAAAAGGTTTTCGGTTTTTTTGACAACTCCACTGCACTGCGGTCTCAATTTCCTCTCTTGTCCTTCCTGCATGCGTCGAGCAAAGCTGGGAACTAAAATCTGGTACATGTGAGTTGTGACTTGACGACAGTCACCAAAAAAGAGCAGTCGGTCGATTTTTAGTTAATCTCATCGTGATTAGTGCAATGAATAGAAAAGAAAGAAAATTGCAAAATAATTCCTAGGGGTAACTAGAGATTCATTTTGATAATACTAAAAACGACACGAATGACACGACCCAAGACATACTGCCTAAAATAGATGAGAATATAATACAACTATCACATTATTAATTTATGCACAAAATCTCTAATGGACATTGGCAATCAGTGCATTAATCAGTTGAATATGAAAATTTTCAGGTAGTTACATGATATGGTAGAAACGAACTCATGATTGCACTATCCCGTACTTTTACGTTTACAGACCAGTAAAAATGAACGGAACTTGATTGAATCGCGAGTTTAAATCTAAATCCCACATCTAAATACAGGTGTGATATTCAGAGCAAGCACCTGAATAAAGTGGGCAATGAATTTGCCTACAGATTGAATTAGAAATTGACAATTGCCTTACTTTTGTTGGAAGCATTAAAACCAGATTCATTCATTCATGCTACCTGTCTCGTGTTGAGCTTGAGCTAAGCTGGTGGTGAATACTTTCATATTTTATTTTTCATCTTGTTTGACTAAAGGATTGGAGTCAGGTACGTGGTATTGTATGGGAGGATTTTGAATGGATATAAAAGATAGTCTCAGGTAGAGAACTATTCAACCAACCGTACAACCAGGTAGGAAGGGTTAAACTAGCTTCATCATTTGCGCTTACAATTTCATATGAAAAAAAAAGTTTTACATCTTAAGCGCTGCTAAGAATCTGTTATTACACCTTGGCTTGGAACATATATGCTGACACATGTTAAAATTGAAGTAATCTGTAGACCCTGACAAAACAAAGGATTAAAGACCCGAATTGGTTGAACTCCCTCCCACAGTTAGGATTTATTTCATTTAGCCTGATGTACTTGTACAATGTATTATGCAATTATGCCACTCAGAGTTTGAGCTCAACTGACAAGAGATGAAGTCCCTAAAGTGGGTATTTCGTGTGATCAACTCATCCCGCAACCCCAAAGTCCTAGTACTGAAGAGTCCTGCAAATCCGGGTATGCTCCAGCCGATTTTGCTCATTTTACCACAATACAATGCAATTCATCATTGCAGTCTATCACTGGATTTTGACGAAGTGTGTCCTCGTTAATTTCTCCTTCGGTCAGTATCTAGTATTTTAGAACTGGTGCTCAACCTCGTGTTAGATTCGATTCAAAAAAGTTATAGTGTGTGAAAATCTTTTCTAATGGTATAGAAAGTACGCAGCGGAAAGAGAACACAAGGAATTTCCGAATCCAGAGTTTCGTCCGTAAGACTTTTGTTTTGTTTTTCTAAGAAAAAATTCGGTATAAGTTTGTTTACGCAGAGATAACTTATAAGTACATATAATGGATTACATCACAAATTTTTTGAATGTTTCATGGAATCGGAATGGAAAAATAATTGTAAGGCTGCAGATTTTGTTACATGCTAAAAAATCATCGCTATTTCCAAGAACCCATATTTTTGGGCAAATTAATTGAACAAGAAAGTAGAATTTAACCCTAAAGCTTTAGCATCTCAATAAGTGCAAGCGGCTGATTTTGCTCTAGAGCAAATAAACTTAACTCAAAGTGACATGACTTTGACAAGATCTATAATGTTTTCAATTTTAAGCTAAAAAAGCAAAAGTGACAGGAAAATTTAGAGTTAGCATCCAAATTATGTCTTTTGTCCAGAATTTTTTCGTTTTGGCTTTAAAAAATTGGTAAAAACTTGCCGAAGCTTACAATGGCGAATTGTTTGCCATTTTTATATAGTTTCTGGCCATCGCTAATATATAGAATTTCAATATTCAAAGTATTCATAATTCAGAGATGAAATTATGTCGACGTTTGGCATGGGGTCTGATTTCTATATGAGAGAACATTCTAAGCGTAAGCGTTATCGTATGGATAGGGTGGAGCACTGCAGTATTTGGGGATGGAGTAGTTGACAAGCCATAGGAGTTTTTGATGAGCCAATCGGAACCATTTGTAGTTTTGCCAACCCACTTTTCCTCCCCAGCTTTCTACTCTGACGACGACGAGATTACCTGATGATTCCAATTTCCTTCTTCCAAAGAGCTTAGAGGAATCGAGTTCCTCATCCCCGTGGCTTGGCTTGGCTTTCCATCTGTTTCCTCTATTTACGAAATGGTTAATTACTCACATTTGTTTTTACATGGCTTCACTACTACTATATTCTCATCTCAAACACCTGGCTGCTTCGTTCCTTGATTAACTTTTTGCCTATTGCGACTCAATTTGTTGACACAATCCAAACTAGGATTTCAGTTTCAAGTGGATACAGATATGAGTTGGCGAAAAATCAAATGGCGGGCTGGGGTTGCAGCCCCTTTCCTACATAATGTATATTTCTGAAAATATTTGCGTCGTAATTTGCCCGTTCAGATTACTAGAAACTTCTAGCTCTTTCCAATTCCAACTGACGTCAACTAGATTCTGATCTGTGCGTACAAAAATAGTTTTCAAGCCAAGTAAGAACCATTGTCAGCCAGCGTAATATCAAATTTCATTGCATAATGTCAATGTCTACCTTCATATTATCTTGAAGACTTGACATTGTGTAGCCACAATAAACCCAAACAAAACTCGCATTTACTCTTAGTCGGAATTCTTTCGTCAAAGTTTGAACTGAATGCAAATCAAACATCCTACGTAATTTTCAGAATCAATGGAAATAGAGCAATACAATAATATTTAGATTGTCCACGTCCACGACGACGACGGAGAATTGGAAATACAAATACGACCAAAGTTTGTTTCAAACTTTCATCAACTTTTCCACAAGTTTTTGAGGACGTACTTGTTGTACCATGTTCACAATGTGTCATAATAATAATAGTCTGTAATTCCGTCTCCATTTTCCAGCCCAGCCCAGCCGGGCTCGAGTAACATTAGAAATGTCAGGGAGTCAGAGTCAGACATGACGGGAAGCCTTGAGCTCACATTGAAAGGAATCATGAAATGAGTCAAAGATACCTTTTAAGTGAGGGAACACAAACTACGTGATTTTAGCAATGTAGTTTGTGGCTGAGCCATGAGAAGCCGGAGAAAGTTTCCTAGTCTTCAAATCAAAGGAAATTGAATTGAATTGGAATTGGGGAGCCATGCCGGCATGGAGGGAAAGTCATATGCTACGCAACACATTCACATCAAATATGAGAACAAAATGAATATGGGGAAAATAGACTTGACTCTGGTTCTATTAGTTCTCAGTCCTCAATTTTTTATTCCAGACCAATCGAATCTCATTTCATTTCTTGTTTCTCCTATTACAAGAAAAAGTGGAGATTTTACTCATACAATTTCTATAATGCTAGGAAAGGAAATGACAAATGGATCTTTAAATAAATTTTTTATTAGGAATTGAAATGCCAAAATATCAATTTCTGGGTTTATGCATCAATATTCTCCAAACTTTCAAAAATAAATTCGTATTTGTTCCATCAGCCTTAATAGACAGTTATAGTAATATGGCTGGAAATGTTCTTAAATATTTTTTAATGTAATCCGCAAAAATTTCATATGGATTTAAGATTTGATCATGTCTGTTTATGTTACTGATCCTTTTTATTCAGTAATTTTTTGCCATGTCTCTAATGGGTGAAAATTTTAAGAAGAACTCAAATATAATGGTATACCATACTTACTACGAAAAGTTCATTACATTGAAAACAAAGAAAAAATAGTGGCTGTGTTTCGAGGACGAAAGGTTGGAAAAGTTGGGAATAATTCTTCCAAATATGCTGAGTTCAAATTGACTAGCCAGGAAGAAGGAAAGTGAGGAATCAGGATATGCCAGGAGTATATTATGATAGGATACGATTTGATTGACGAGATATATTTTTCTGCGCAGAGATTTTTGTCTGGGAAAGAAGAAATTGGAAGTTGAAGTAAGGATGGAAACAATCCGTTCCACCGACAGTTCCACTTGGACCTACGGAGAGTTAAATTCACACAATTCGGAAGAATTTTATAACCGGAATCTTCCACCACCTTCATCATTCAGATTCCGTAATTCAAAGTGAGACATTACGTTAGGTCGTCAGCTTTCTTTCATTTTTGACCACATCGATCTAATTACACACAACATTTTGAATAATTTTAATTTTAACAACAATTCAAATTTATTCTTTCAAGTTATTTAAAGTATTTGAAATAATATGAATTCCCGTTCGTACCATGACTACAGAAAAATTTGTAGTCAGTACAAACAAATTGACAGGTATTTTATTTCACCTTTCTCCACACTATTAAGTAACGCAATTTAGTTAGAAATATCTAATAAATCTGATTTTTCCAAAGTTTCCCCTAAATTCGAGTTAGAATAAATGTATTTAAAAATTATTTTTTTACGTTCAAATAAAATAAAAAATTCCAAGGGATTTATTTCAAAAAATTTTAAACTGTACTGAAGTATGAATTTGACTAAATTAGACGAAAAATCTGAAGTAATTTTTATAAAGTCATTGAATAATTTTATTGAAATTCAATTTACAAATGTTTCAATGTGGTAGGAGTTTCTTAACATGGCTTATTCATAAATTTTGTTTAATTTACGCCAAGGAGATTAAATTATTCTTTCCATACTTCCAGGGAACCTAATCCATTTTTTCTCGAGAGAAATGAATTGTCCGA
>WJEZ01003760.1:0-10167 GCA_009869925.1 Thalassaphorura encarpata | reverse complement strand
TTGACTAGGGCGTGTTATAATAGTTTATCGTTTTCAGAATTGGCTTTATTGTTGGAGGACATGACGTGTTAAGAATTCAGTTGGCTCAACGTGACGACTGCAATGAATGAATCATGAATGTATGCCTTATTAGTTTTCCATGCTCATATAGTGAAACATTCTGTTCCATTTTCTTTATTCATAATTCAATCGGTCAAGTACTAGTGTTAATTTGCCATGTTAAAAAACTGTCAACGCAGGGATCCCGACTCGCTATTCCAATCCGTGACGATGCGCCTGACACTACAAGCAATTTAAAAAAAAATTATTTTTTTTGTCAGAGGTCAAAGGCAAATTATTATTATGAAGGCAGGTTCACAGTTTGACCACATCAGATACTTTGGATGCCGCCGGGTATTAGTTTCGGTCCAATCATCACAATACATTTCATTATCCAGCTTACTAATGCATTCAGCTTTTTGCAGGTGTTTTGAGTTTTATTAGGTTTACGGTGGGCGAAAACATTTTTTCCCGTTACTCAATTATTATTTATTATGAGAATTTCAACAGCTTTTAAATTGGCAAAACAAAATTACATGTTCTTGTGTCTGGTTTCAAGTTTGAGAGGGAGTGCTAAGGCTAACACACATAAGATCTTATTACAAAACACTGAATGGTTGAGGTGTGCTTTGCCAGCCTATCCACAACAAAAAGCAAATGAATGATGATTCTTAGTTCAGATACGAATAATGTATTAGAGATGAGTACGATGGGCAAAAACACGATAAGGCTCGGGCAATTTCAATGGTGTATAAAGGATCGGTCATTCTAATTCCATCAGGCAACTGTTAACGATTTCAACTTATTTAGATCTACAGAAGAGATTGACAATTTCTAAACACTCCTGATTAATAAATCATAGGAAACATAATGCCAATAAAGAGATTAATCTTTGCAGTAGTGTGGGCGTGGGCTACTAAATTGAAGTAAGACTTTTCTGTTCTCACATAAATTAAAATTAAACTAATAATGCAATACAACCACTTGTTTTCATTCAATTAGATAGCAATTAGTCAAGCGGATGGATAATTTGAAGCTAATTTGTCTAATTATATACATTCCTTTGAAATGAACATCGCTCTGTCTGCAGACACAAGATGCAACAAGAATGGCATTTATTTAATTTGCTCTAAATCTTCCGTCTTGGCCTTCATTTGGCACATTTAGGGGAGACTCAAGCCAGAGAAACTGAGGTCGTTTCCCTCATTCCACCCAATTCAATTAAGAGAAGAGAAAAACTCTACAAAATAATTGAACTGAATTGTGTGATGTAATGCAATATGTGTGTAATGCTGATCAACTGCATTTCACAACGTGAAATCATTAGGTTAACTAATCCCAGTTCTTTTTCATTGACTTGGTTGATTATTGACTACTGGTTAGGCTAGACTTCAACCCAGAGTCAGAGCTAGTTTTTACAGAAAACAATTTGCCAAAGTAAAATATGGCTTTAGTTGAAGTTGTTAAGACATTGCCCTGTAAGCAAAGATGCTCATTCTTTGCAATGCACTGCAATATTACACAATACTTATGTACAAGCTGAATTTTCTAGATTTCGTTGCGATAGTTTTGGTTTTATTCAACCTGATCAGAATTCATGAGGAAGTCATCCTGAGCATTTAGCAAGTTGTGAGGGTTTTAAATTTTTTGTCTTACATACCCAGTTATGCAACCCAAATCCCTCTGATTAAATCTCTCCTATAGACCTTACTAGGTAAACAATAATGTTATGCATGTTATGCACCTGGTCAGGTTTTAAGTATTACGCGTGTGTTGGAAAATCATCATTCAATAAAGCTAGAGTCAAATCAGGTTTTGAATTAAACAACAACCTACCTACTCTTTTCTATGAATTAAATTGGCGATGATTTACATAACAGTGAGTAGGGTAAAATAATTCATTTCGCTCAGTTTTAAAGATTCGTCAGGAAGTTTTCTAAGCAAATTTGATTTTGGAAATTATTAATTCCTTTCATAAATATTTTTAAATCCAAGTTCTGAAGGTTCTGATATATTTTTAAAACTGAACTGACAGCCTATGGTACATGAGTGCTGAAAATATTAATTATCTCCGATTGCACTATTAGAACTTCAAAATCTAAGGCATGAACATTTAATGATGGGCATAAGTGTCAAGTGCAGAGAATTGCATTCGTCCGTTTCAAATGTGTGCATGAATATTTAGTGAAGGTCTGTTTGTTTGAAGATCGAGGAGAGAAGAAGACAAGGCAGGGCAGGGGTTGTCGTCTCGTCATCATTGACAGTGAGGTGAGGAAGAAATCTGCCTGTTGCAAGTGATTTTCTTTTCCATGCATACCTCTCTCTCCTTTCGTTCGCCTTATGATCTCTCGTGGTCGTGGCGTGTCTTGCATTTTCATGAGCCCATCTCTTTATCTTCATCTTAGCCGGCCAAAATGTGAGCGAACCCAAATAACGGTCAGTAGGTTTCTGAGTCTTCAACAGGAAATACAAGAATCTGGTAGACAAGAACCATCAGCAGCATCGTCACAACCAACCAAACTTACTGGTTGCAAAGATTACATTATACACACTTCCCTTGCCTTCACCTTGTCGTTTTTTCCCTCTATTTACTCCTGCCTAAAAGTCCAAATCCTGGTTGCTTTGGTTGATTCACATCATCATCAGCGTCCAAACCAAATCGTTCAGTTTTTGCACCTTTCCACGTTAGCTAAGCTACACCGTGCCGTGGGGAGAAAATCTGTTATTTGCTTTTATCATAAGCTCGACATCCCACAACGTCTGTCACTTTGCAAATAATTGCATTTCGGCTGCGTGCAAAGTGAAATGTGACAAAAGTCCTGCGGATTCGTTTTTATATTTTTAAATGTATGGGCTAAAATGCCTAAAAATTGCCAATTGATATTGTTGATTCCTGTAACTTATTATTTTTAGTAGTCGTGTTTTTAAGTGAAAGTTTTAAAAATGGGTGATTGCCGGAGTCAATCAGATTTGACCCTTTGTGGCCAGCGCGTGAGAGACAGTGTATATTGGACAATTTTTAAAGTGTCAAATAAATTATTACGGTTTAGATTTAGTAATAGTGCTTATTTCTTAGGATTTATATTTATATTTGTTTTGATCCAAACTCCGTCCAACGTGGACTCTCTGTGTGTTTGGCAAGGCGGTGGAGGATTTCCGTCTTGCTTGTGGATTTAGGCAGTCCGGGTTGTTTCGATTAAGAAGCTTAGGTGGACTCAAAGGTTGGGCAGGGGCAGGTTTCACGATTGGTGATGAAGATGGATTCAAAGACTCTCTTACAAATACGGAACAAAAACCGGGCGACCCCGCCGGATCGAGTCAGCAACTTCATGCTCAAGCCTCTCAGAGGCAAAGCCAATATCAAAGGGTAAGTCGAGATAAGCAACAGCAACAATATCAACAACAGACTGTCAACCACGGTCGTAATTTTGGTGACGGACAACCTCAACAACCTTTGCCACAACAAAGTGGGCATCAATATCAACCGGTTTACCCGGGCAGGCCACCGCCAAATGGGCATGGACATTTAAATGGTGGAGTACAGAAAAGAGCCAGTTTATGGGATAATTGGAAATGGCCATCAATTCTACAAAAGAAGCGGACACAGATTCAACCGCCGCATCCACCTCAGCGGATGATGCCTAGACGTCCACAAATGATGCCAGAACAAATGATGCAAGGATCTTTCCCACCTGGAAGTGGTAGAGTTCCACCGCCACAACAACAACCGCCCCCTTATCCAGTGGTTCCAGTCCCACACGCTCCTCAAATTCAAATTCAACCAAGACCAAATCAATTTCAACACCCACCGCCACAGCTGACTTATAATTATCAACCTCCAGTAGATTTAAGTCCAAACAGACAAGGAAATCCTATCCCGAATTTTTCTCCAATGCCAGAGTTACGACCACTATCCGATGCAGAAGGACAGGAAACACAAATTCATCCAGAGAAAAGAAAGAAACCCTATGGACTTCGTCTGCTGGAAAATTCAGAGAACTATGGCAAGAAATTCCTTGTAAAACCCCAAGTCCCAAGTGAAAGTTCTGCATCTCAATTAGATTCTCCTACAAATTTGGGCTATGACACAAATCTTTTCCCGGATATTTATTTTACGACTACAACTGGGAAAAAACATTTGAATAAAATAGTGGATTTGGAAGACGACAGCACGACCGAAGCTCTGATGCGAAAGCTCAAGCTGAAGAAAATCAAAAGGAAAAAAGGGAATCAAGGAGTGAAATCAGGGAAAACTACTCCAATGACAGAAGATGGTCCGACATCTCCAATGACCACAGCCAAATCTACAAAACCAGCCAGTACATCGCCAAGCACAGCAGCAGAAATTCCATCAACTTCTCCATCTTCCATGTCGACATCTTCAACGACTAAAAAGAAACTCACGACAACTTCAGAAAATCCAACAAAACCATCATCAACGTCTACTCGAAAAGATCCAACTACCCCACAAATACCAGAATCTTCTCCACCATCTATTCGGAAGAATCCAGAAAAGCAAACGACAAAATGGTCCGATCGGGATCAAGATCGTTCCAATGGTGATGATTACCCCCAAATTCCAGAATGGGAACTCGAGCGACCAGACCGAAGAAAGATACCGTCAAAATCAGAATGGGAATTGCCAAAACCAAACGGAAAAGCTGGATCACAGAAAACGCAATGGGAATTAGAGGAACCGGCACTTCAAAGAAATCCACCACGACCACCGACCTCAAAACCCCATAGTCAAAAGGAACCATTTCCTCCATGGGACTATGACGATGAAATTCGTTACAAACTGGAACCTCCTGAAAATAGCAAAGATAATGAAAAATACGGCTCAATCTTTTACGACGGTTACAATCGCCGGGTAATACGACCAGAAGCACATCAATGGAAAGAGGCTTCAACGGTAAGACCGACGGATTTCTCTCCAATGAAATCACCTAATGGAAAATATAAGGAATTCTATGACCCAAGATATCCCCCAGATCACGAAATTAACCAAGGAAAAATCCGAACATTACTCACAACAACTACGCCAGTTCCGGAGCCACCTTTTTATAAAGAAAATGATTTTTTTAATCCCAGGAATCATTTCAACAGAGATTCCACCCTCAGATCAACTGTTGCTATTGATGGATTAAATGAAGATGCTGGGAAATTTGTCAGATTTGATAGTCGCGAGTCTCTAGATTTATTGAGTAAAACAAAAGAGTACAACAGCAAATTCTACAGTTCACACTTTAACAAATCTGCTCTGGGCTTGGGTGCAGCAAGTTCTATTGTAAATTCCTATGACCGCTCTCCTCCACAAGGAATTCGGGTATTTACGACTAAAATCCCTAAAATTGAATATCCAAGACCTATGGATATTGAATGGCCTTGGGAAAATCAAAAGCAATTGGATTTAGCATATCAAGAACTTCCGATTAAGCCGGACCAGCTCATACCTCCATTACAAATTCGAGATCGGGATTATTTTGACCCAGATATTCGATCTAATATTGTTTCATCAACCCCTTTCCCTGATCGGTGGTCAGGAATTTCGGCTAGTAAATTAAATCGTGGCGATGATCTGGACGATTCCATTGAAACTAGCAATATTTTGAGAAAGAAGGCTCTCTCACTCAGTACTTGGGATTCACCTTCCTCTTTCTGGGGATCAAAAATTGATCGTTTTGCCCCTGCTACAGATTTTGTGACAAATGATAATTTCAAAATCCCGAAACTTGGCTTTGAAGGAAAGAAAGTTAACCAGCATTCAACAACAGTAGATTACTCGGACATTGATCTTGAAAATGATCCAGGCTTTTCTTCCACGATGAGATACGCTGACAATGACTGGAAAGAATATTCTGGAATTCACAAAAATGTTGGAGATGAACATAAATTCTCCATCAATTCTAACAAATTGTATTCTTCAACACCACTCCCTGGTCCACTTATTGAAAACCTCATGACAATGACCAGTGATGGACTTATGAATGGAGAATCGTCTGAAAAAGTTGAAATTAGAGATGGTGTTGGTGCAATTGACCCTCGACAGAATGTACGTATTAAAACAAATGAAAATATAAGGAGGGACAGACCACAGATGAGTGAAGTGAGATATAAAAACAGTCGTGAAGATGATTACGAGAGTAATATGGGATTTATGAATCCTTCAAAAAATAGTGGACTTGGGAATTTGGAGGATTGAAATCAAGAAATTGACAAATGAGGCTAACTCAATGCTAAGGGACTCTTTTCAGGCTAAACCGAAGCATGGGAGTGGAGAAAAGATGGGAATTCGGCAGAATGATAACGAAAGTAAGTATTTGATTTTTTCCTCTTAACTCACTACGAAAATCTTCAGGAATTTTTCTGAATATCTTCATTGAATCCCAAAACGAACTGATTTTCCGTACCTACTTTATGGCGCGAGAAAAGTCCTACATTAACATGCCACCCATTCTGATACATACTTATGGTTATGGTTATTCACCCAATTTTTAAACGGACTTAATGATGGCCAGTGGAGTGCCTTGTCAACAAATAAAATCACAATGGAATTCTTGAGAATTCACAACACATTTGTACTAATCATGATCATTAGGACCAATAATAATTCAATTTTATTGTTGAGTGAAGCTAGACAAGAACCCGTATTTTTTATTCTATCTGAAGAAGCACAGAAAAGATTAAGCACTAATGACTAACAAATTGGCAGAGCTGTATTAGGAAAAGGAATGACAAAAGTGCATAGAGCATTGCATTAAAGTTCAATCTAGAGCAATAATAGATATAGAATGTAGTCGAAGAAATAGTAGCACTTCCCTACCAGACCAGCTATCATCTACCAGAATGAACGTAATGAGAGAATCGTGATTTGAGAAAAATCTATTTCACATTGCTCTCAACACGAGAGAAGGGTGAAAAGGACGTAAAATGTAAAGAAAAAAAACTTGGCACGCTAAATTGTATCACACTGCAATGCAGAGCGAATTCGATCCGATACTCCTTCCTTTTAAACTCGAGCAAAAAATATCTTGTTCCCAATTAATTAAACTTTTTTCCTTGTACATTCTGCTTTGCTGGTTAATTAAAAGTAATTTGAAAGAAGGGGCCATAAATTTTATGGAGTAAAACACTACTTGTCAGACTCTTGCAATGGAGTTTTAGCCCATGATTCAGAAACGGGTGAAGGGTAAGAATTTTCCGTTGAGTGTGAGCTTGACATAATCACCGTTCTCCGTCTGGTTCTTGTCAACATCAATATTCAAACAAATAGCACTCATGACCCCATCCCCGAATTTCTCCTTGATCATTTCTTTGATGGAACGAGCGTATATGATGTTGATTTCATGAAGACGATTAATAACAGGATCTTGGCGCAGCTGATTCCAATCATATTGGGCCTTGAGAGGAAATTCTGTGAGTACACTAGCATAGTCTGCAGGGAGCTGGAGAAGAGAAACAAGTTTCTCAGCCATCCCTTGTTCCATAGAATTTTCTCCAAGACAGACAGAGCAGAGCCAAACGGGAGAACAATTAAGCTTTTTAGCCAACTCTTCCCATTTGACGTTTTGAGCCTTCTTGGCAGCCAAAATTTGCTCTGTCACTTCTTGCCTTTTCAAAGTAGTTGCCTGTTAATACAAAAAAAACATTGAACCATATTATCTATCTGCTTCAGCATGGTATTCGGGGAATTCCTTTCCTATGGTTCATTAGTTTTATCAATTAAATTTACTTTAAACTACTAGGGAATCAAATAATTCGATATATAACGCTTACCATATTTTTAGTTTCTTCTCGTTCAGCTGAGTTTTGAGAAATTGCGTTCTATTTTTTTACTTGTGAGACGTGAGCACGAACTCCCGGAAACAAGAAAACCTCTCAACTCGGAGTGAATTTCTTAAATCCAAAGATTTTCCACACAACTGTTCTTTTTCTCAGGGAGTTGGAATGGAAATATCTTGTTCCCTTTCTGCTTCGACTCTGTCCTCTAAATCTATTAGATGCACTATACAATATGTGCAAGCAACCTTACAGTTCTAGTTCTTCCTACCTTTATAAACTCTGATTACTAAATGGTCCAGGACGGTCGATAGAGCTGGGTTTTATAACAGCCTGCTGAGCTTCCCTTTTGTGTTTATGGTCCTATATCGTGAAATTCAAGGACATCGAATATGGTTACACAATATAAAGACAATTGAAGCAAGCCATATCCATGTCATGTCATATTCTCATATCTGAGATTTAAATCAGTTGAAATAAATTATGAACACTCCTTTAATCTCTGGCTCACTTTAAATATTATTAGGATGTTTAAATATTCATAAAGCACAGCAGAGCAGAAACAAGCATTCGGTTCCAGCAGGATGTAGAATTTGAGATTAACCTTGACTCAGACCACAGTACTAAACAAAGTCAAGTTGAAGGTAGTACAAATAGAAAGAACTGGAACAAGACGCCGTTGTGGCCTTTGCCGGGCCGAGACTCACTTTGTATTTTGATCACCGATTTGAATTCATTTCATCTTGCATGAGCTAATTGGGCATGCTACATTCAATTAAAATGAACTGCACTTTTATGAGGCACGTATAGAATATTGTGGGATGCTTTCTGTAAATTATTCATGATGTTGCTTGCTCTCTTCAATTTAATTAAGGCAAAAGCTGGTGGCAGGCAAGGGCTGCCTTCAATGCATCGCAAGTGCCGTGATTATTACTCCTGCTAGCTGGGGATGAATGCGAAATCAGTAATTAAGGTAATCCGAACCTATCCTTCCATGGTTGGTTGAGTTCAATGCATACATTTTAATGCCTTCTATACTTTGAATAGTCTTCACCTTGTAGAATTGGGACTAACAACGTTTCAAGCCTTTTTTCTTATCATTCATGTCGAAAAAATCTGCCCTCCACTTTCTTACCCATTATTCAAAGGAGCATACGTGTAAATGAGAATAACAACAAAAATTAGAAAAAAAGGAATTGTGAACATATATAGCTCATGTGACCGATACCATTAACATAATGCAAAAAAAGTGCGACCAGTCCCATTTTTTCTTGCACTTGGTTAGATTTTAATAATTGCATGAAAATCAACACAGATATAATTCAAAATATCAAGGATATGATAGATAATTTAAATTGTGAATTACTTTTACTCTAATAATTATGAGGTCTTGGTTTATGTCTACTTCAGTTGTTCCAAGTTGTGAGCCCATTTAATTGCTCAGGGGTAGTACTACTGCATGCATACAGTGAGCGATAATGATCGCCGCATCACACATTGTTGTAGTAAAACCAAATAGAACGAAAGGTGTATGTTTTTATTATTAAGATGTATACGATCTCAATTCTTTGAGATTATGGCCATTGCGTGTGCATTTATTTAAAATATTCTACAGCCAAGATTTAAAGTGTAAAGTAAACAGAGCTTCTCATTTATGCTCACTCGACACATGAGTGTGTTTCGCTGCATTCATCCTAAGATGTTAAAATTGATGGCAATGTATTTAATTTAGGCCTGCAAACTCCATAAAGAACGTGCACATGTGACGTGAATCGTGATGGTATTAATAACGATAATATTTATACAGGGATTATTTATATACTTGATGTCCGTCAGTAATAAATGATGATTTCAACAATGAGGAATGTTTTTTAATTTTGACAAATGACAAATACTAGTCCCTGTACTCACGTATTACTTACATTTCCAGAATTATCAAGATTTCCTTTGATTAATTTCAGGACGCACGACTGAAAGATCCCGAGAAACGCCGCTGCCACAATCAACTACAAGTGTTGCACCCGATGATAAACTTAGACCACTTGACGGTGGGATTGTGAAAGTGACAAAATATAGAAAATATAAAAAGAAACGCCCCACGCCATTCCAGTCAATTTCTGGCCCTAGTACTGAATCAGTCCTTAAATTTGCACCTAGTGTTCCCCCAATGAGGATTGAACCACCACCACCACCAAGTCCACAAATGTTTGCATACCACATTCCACTTCAATCACTTGGGCCTCCACCAACACCGCCAGTTCCATCGCAAGAACATCTCCATGATCATAGCATTGGTTCAATCCATCATAATGATAATATAAAAACTGAATGGAATCTGTACCCTATGCA
>WJEZ01003759.1:0-10167 GCA_009869925.1 Thalassaphorura encarpata | reverse complement strand
CATGGTACGACGAGTCAAGGTCAAGGAACTAAGAGAACCAGGAAGAGGAAACACGAGCAAAGTGAATTTTCCAGTGAAGAGAAGAATGATGATAACTGTGCATCTGCAGCCAAGAAAGCACTGAAATTAAAAATTACAGAAAAGACAATGCAGCAAGAAAAATCAAAAAATGAAAATGGAGAACGAATTTCATGTCGGAGTAAAAAGCCAGTTAATTACAATGACCAAGAGGAGGAAGATATCAATATTTCAATAAACGTCAAAAGTAGTCCAAATGAATCTCCATCAAAAAATTTTTTGGTCACACTGTTAAATTTGAAAATTGAGCCTGAGACGGAAAGAACCGAGAAAATCAATCATTTTCCATCTAAGTTAGCTGACCTTGACCAGAATACTGAAAATAGTGATATTGAGAAACGGACAGACGTAGAAGAGGGCGAGAACGACCCACTTTTTACCCCAGATGGGGATGACAATTTATATTTTACCCCTGATGAGGACAGCAGTGGTTCTGATTCTTGTTCTGAGGTTGAAACAATTGAAAATACAAAAGAAGTGTCAATTATCAAAGATAATATGAGAAGAAGTGAACAAATGCGAAAAAATCCTTCGGTGAAGGTGAAAAAATCTCGTCTTGAATATTCGTGTAAATTCTGCTCAAAAACTTTTAATTCTAGAAAAGAGTACGAAAATCATTTTTCTTCCCCAGAGGGGAAACTTGTTCATCAAGGGAAATGTCCTTACAATTGCCAAATATGCGATAAAGGATTCCGACAAGAAAGAGACTTGAGACTTCATGTCGTCAGAATGCACAATACTCTCAAATGTAAAATTGGTGACTGTAACAAAAGTTTTATCAATGCTGAAAAATTGGACTATCATGTTAGTTCTGCTCACAATGGTCAAAGTGCTACAGAAGCTGTGGAATCAAAGTCCTCTGGGTCAACAAGTGAGGTCAAAGGTCACACGATGCCATTTATGTGTGGAATTTGCAAATCAAGGTTTTCCACCACTATAGAATTAACAAAACATTTAAGAGAGACTCATGACCAGAACAAGGAATTTTACAATTGTCACATGTGTGGTCAAAAGTTTGATTTGAAAGGACTAACACAACATTTTGAGCTTTTTCATCCTGACGAATTGCCCATTGCTTGTTCCATCTGCTGCACAGCAAAAGTTGTACCCAAGTTGACATTTTCTACTCTTGCAGATTTGGAAATTCATCAACGTATGATTCATAGAAAAAAACCAGTTTTTCCATGTAGTAAATGTCCCAAAGTTTTCCGTTCTCAATATAAACTCAGTGAACATGTTAAAATTCACGAAAAAGCTGGAAATCGACTCATTTGCTCCGCGTGTGGTTGGCTACTTGAAACTATGGAGGAATTAAATTCACATAAACTGATTCACGTCCCTATTAAAGAAATTTATTTGTGAAGATGAGGATTGTGGGAAAGGATTTACAACTCAGGAAGTTTTGAATGCACATGTCCGCCTAATTCACGAGCATGAGAAATCAGAATCGGATAGTTCTAGCCCGTCGCCTGCACATGCGCCAGTCGACAACATTGAGGTTAAACCAATTCCTTACGCTTGTGGAATTTGCCAAAAACATTCTTTTGTCACAGCTGCTCGCCTTGAAACTCACTTGCAATTAAAACATGGAGATTGTCTGGTTAATAAATTCTCGTGCTATGTGTGTAAAGTAAAAGTATTTACTAGGAGTCAACTCCTGGAGCACATACGCAGAGACCATCCACACCATTCTCGTTATGGATGCGAAATATGTGCAAAGGAATTTACGACCAAAAGCGCATTAAATGCTCACGTTAGAGCCCACACTGGAGAAAAGCCATTTGTTTGTCCAATTTGTAAAGTTGGATTTAGACAAAAAATATATATGGAAACCCATGTAAATAAGCACTTGGGGGAAGATGGACTTGTATTCAAATGTACGGAAACGGGTTGCAACAAATCATTTAGGTGTAAAATTGGATTGGACACTCATCGACTAATTCACACAGGAAAAAAGGAACACATGTGTGATGAATGTGGAAAATGTTTTATTACAAAGGCCGGTCTAAATAGGCATTCAATAATTCACAAGACGACAGAAGATGGTCAGAAGTTGAAGCCACATGGTTGTAAGGATTGTGAAGCTCGTTTTGTCCTCAGAAGTCACCTGACAACTCATGCTTTGACCCATTCTGGGCTCAAACCACACATGTGTGAAGAATGTGGACAACGTTTTAGACTTCCACATCAAATGAGAGCTCATCTCAAAACACATAAATAAAAAATGAATGAACAAATGATTCTGTTATGAAAATAAACTAGCAATTTAATTCGATTACCTAAAATTTGAACCAGAAAGGAAAAGTAAATGAAGTTAATATTCATAGTTTTTGTATTAAAAGAATTAAAAATATAATAATTGCTATTTAATAAAATTTTTTTACATTTTTAAATTACTACCTATTCAAATTCAAATTATTTGGCTGACCTGAGTTAAAATAATATTTTGACAAGAATCTAAATTATTTTATGAAGTCGGGATGGGGTCAAGAAATACTTGATATGAAATGGGAAGAAACCAAAATGCAGGAAATCTGATTCAAAGCGGGAATAACCTATTCAAAATTGATCTCCAGAATTTTAGTATTGAAAACTTAATTTTATGAATTCTTGCATTGATTAATCAATTAATTAAAACGGTCAACGGTCATTTGTATACCAAGAAGCCTGCTGAAAAAACAAAGGTCAATTAATTTTCCTAAATCTTAAAATTAATTTGACGTTATTTTGTTTGAAATAGAAATCGTACGGAAACACTGTTACGACCACGACTATGATGGAAGTTGAGCCTTCATCCAATTCGTATTTCACAAAAAACGAAATCACGAGTGAATTACACAAAATCGTATCAGATTGTGATCACCAGTGCGAATTCTGTTGTTCATTAGTTCGCCAGCTAAGTACTCATGTGGCAAGAAATCATGGCCAAACTCCGATTAGGAAGTATACGAGGAAAAGAAAGAAAAACTTTGACGAAGATAAAGTTTACAGTAGTTCTAGTGTAAATGAAAATTTATCAAAAATAATCGTCAAAACTGATCACAGCTATAGCGCTGATGCTGCAAATAATTCCCCTCTACCATTGCCACTGTTGAATTTAAAAATTGAGACACCTTCAGCTGAAGAAATAAATGAAGACATTTACATTGTTCCAGATCAACATTTTACCCCAGATGGGAATGAAATTAATAAACAAGACGAACCAGAGCCAATGACTATCAACATAATTATGAAACCAAAAAGAAAAAGAAAGAAGGTTTATAAATATCAGAAGAAACCAAAATACAAATTCATTTGCAGAAAATGCAAGCAAGGATTTAAAGAGAAAGATGAATTTAATGACCATTTAAAAATTCACGAAGAAGAACCAGCAAATTCTTCCCAAGGAGAAGGAAGCATCATGTGTGGAATTTGTGAACAAGTATTTTCAATCATTGCAGATTTGACTGAACATGTAAGAACAAAACATCAACTCGCCGGACTACACAAATGTCATGTCTGTGAAATCCAATTTAATTGGAGAGAATTGACCCAACATTTTGAACTTTATCATCCCGACCAATTACCATTTGCTTGTAATGCCTGCGTGAGCGAACCCAAATTAACATTTCCTACTCGTAAAGATTTGGATGTACATGAACGGATTGTTCATACCAAGAAAAAAGTTTTTCCTTGCGACCAATGTCCAAGAATCTGCCTTTCTGGGGCATTGCTCAATACACATTCCTTAGTTCATGAAAATGGGAGAAAACCATTCGTTTGTGAAAAGTGTGGATGGTCATGTGATACTTTGAGTGAATTAAATTCACATACACCGATCCATGTTCCAAAAAAGAATTTTATTTGTTCAGTTGAAAATTGTGGGTGCAGATTTACGACACAAACTGTTTTGGATGCTCATGTACTTTTATTTCATGAAAAAACAGGGGAAACAATTTCAAATTCAGAACAAAATGAAGTCAAAAATTTGAGACCATTCGCTTGTCGAACTTGTACGCGTGCCTATTCAAATTTTGCTAATCTTTTGCTTCATTTACAACAACGTCATGGTCATGATGCTCAGCTTGAAGTAAGCAAATCCAAGTGCTACGTTTGCAAATCAAAATTCATCAATGCAATCAAACTTCGTCAGCATATGCGAAATGAACATCCAAATCACAAACAATTTTGTTGTGAAATCTGCAACCAAGAATTTTCACGAGGTCGCGCCTTGGATCTACATGTTCGATCGAAGCACACTAGAGAATTACCTTTTGTTTGTCCATTTTGTCAAATGAGATTTTTAGTTAGTCGAAACATGGATGCTCATATTGCAAATCATCATACGATGGAAAAACCATACAAATGTGACCAATGTGATAAAGCTTATTCTTATCGGACTCATTTGACTTCTCATAGATTAATGCATGAAGGGAAAAAACCATACATGTGTGCTGAATGTGGAAAATGCTTTGGAAGTCAGAAAAATCTTCATAGTCATTCAACGATTCACAAAAGAAAAAGAAATGCAGCAGATGGAAATGGAGAAAAGAAGATTTTAAATTAATTCAGAAGAGTAAGATTTTTAAGTAAGTAAGACCGTTCAGTTTTTTTAATCTCTCGTTTCATTTGTTAATTTTGTTCATATTTTAAGTAAATTAATATACTATATTGCAATGCTTTTTGAAATTTTTTTTCAATAGTTTCATTCCATAATATCTGTGGTCAGGAAGATAGTAGATTTCGCGGGTTATTAATTAAAATATTATGTTGAACCCAAATAACTAGCTCTAATGAACCACATGCCAATCTAACCAAATGATAAAATTATCTTGTCTTGCATTTATCTTGAATAGGCTGATCGTTCAAAATTACCTGGCTATTATCAATTTGCTCAGTTGCCAAAAACTGTTCATGATGCAATCAATCGTTTGGATAATAAGTATAATGAAATGACATTTCCAACCAAATAAGCAAAAATAATCTGTCATAAAATAAATGAACATCATCACATTTAAATTTATTAATTACTTTTATGCATACATGGTCATAAATCAATAACTTAGCAAGACATAGTGATAATTACACGATTTCTGTAGAAATGCGTTCAAACACAGGGTACTTAACGAAATTCTTGTTATTATTGTATTATTTGTAAATATTGAAAACTTATGTTCATAATTAAAATTTAATCAAGTCATTAGTCTTGGGATTCTCGGACATTTAAATCGAATTTGATACTATTAACGCTAATACTATCTGATTTGCTTTATGTTAACTACATGGAAATTTAGATCATTAACTTAGGCAAACGAGTTGAAGAGAAACTAAAGCTTAGCTAATGGAAGATTTTTCTACTTAAACTTGAGGTACTATTTCTTCATAATTAGTGGAACCTACCTGAGTTCTGCGTATGTAATTAACTAATTAACTTGGGTAGACACCGCAGTTGAGTATAAATGGACAAAGTTGAATTGAGACTGTATCAGAATTTGAGTTCATAAGATTTAAAGCCAAAGCAGGGCAAAATCAAACTTATTTTTAAAAATTCAAAATGAATTTTCTTACTATTACCTTGACCGTTTCAGCAGCTGTTCTGATCATGTTCTGTGTTGAATCTGGTATGTATTTAATTTTAATTTAATTTATTATTCTAGACCTAATTTTTAATATTTTGAATTCTTTCAGATGCCGACAAGCCAAGGAGTGGAACTGGTAATTATTACACCTTTGTCGGGAAGACGTTGAGCTGCAACGGGCAGAAGCCAGGCGTTGCTGATCTTGTTGCTGGACTTGGATCAAAACATTTTGTGAGCACAAATTCTCCATGTGGTAAAAATATCAAAGTCACAAAAGGAACTCAATCAATCACTGCCAAAGTTGTGGACAATTGCAAGACTTGCCTTAGTGACAACATTAGATTGAGTGGTGCTGCTTTTGAGGCTTTGAATGGAGGTGACAAGTCCAGATTGGATATTAAGGTCGACTGGTCATTCGCCGATTCTGCTGCTTCTGCGCCTGCTGCTGGTGCCCCTGCTCCTGCTGCTGAAACTACAACTGTTGCTTCNGACAACATTAGATTGAGTGGTGCTGCTTTTGAGGCTTTGAATGGAGGTGACAAGTCCAGATTGGATATTAAGGTCGACTGGTCATTCGCCGATTCTGCTGCTTCTGCGCCTGCTGCTGGTGCCCCTGCTCCTGCTGCTGAAACTACAACTGTTGCTTCAGGATAAATTTATAAGTTAATTATTGTCCTCAAAATTTAGTAGAATAGTTCACAATTCAAAATTTATAATTCCAGTTTCTGTATTCAAAAAATATAGGTATACAATTAAAATTTGATTTCGAGTTAAACATGAGTTAAAATTTATTTCAAGAGCTAAAGAAGATAAAATAAAATGATAATCAACCTAAGAATTTAAATCTGCGGTTAAATCCAGATTTTATTTTAATTGGGATTAAATGAACGATTAAACAGTTCCTTCCTTCTTTCTACATTGATGGCAATTTGCATATAAATATGGAATACTTATATACAGCAGCACAATAGAGACGAAACCAAATCAAAAATTCATAACATTGCTGGAAAATCAATTGAAAACTGATTGTGGGAAGTTTGATTCAATTAGCCACTGAATTCACTAATTCTGTGAATTTCATGTGAGTCAGAAGTAATTTATATTTAATGAATTATTTTTTTACAATTTGTAGCTCTAATGGTTTGTTTTTGCTAGCCACTGCCACTTAGAAGCAGAAAATGAAAATACTTAAATCAACAACGATGGAATTCGACGACGGTTGTGTGTTGATCGGAAACTCAACTTGAACATACAGCCAAGAGTTGTGCTCGAAAGATTGGAGCCAATAACTAGCAAATCTATCCCAGATGTCATAGAAGTAGATCAGTAAGTTATTCTGAAATCCAATAAAAAAACTATGACATTGGCATTAGCATTTTAACTGTTATAATTTTGAATTCAATTATAATTTTCGTTCCAAAAATAAGAATTCTAGTAACACTCAAAATATGATTGCTCGTCAAGTGGAATCGGAAAGTGATGAATTCAGCCATTTCAGTTTTGCGAATGAAATTCACAAGATTGTATCAGATTGTGATTCGAAGTGTTTGCTGTGTTGTGATCTGATTCGTCAATTTAAGTGATCATGTGGCACAGAAAAATGTTCTGGTCCCGGCGCATGAGCAGGTTTAGGTTTGACCCAATAATCAAGAAATTATTAAAATCTTAAATCTGAAACGAAAGAATACCGATGCATCTAAACTTGTACAAGAAAATGAAAATGATCTATAATTCGGTTGTCCAAGTTCCTGAACAAATCCAACTTAAAAAATTGAAAGAACCACTACCACACATGGAAACTAAAAATAAATCAAAAACAAAATGTGATCAAGACACGGAAATAAGAAAACTGAATCAGACTGTTTTTTGGTTGGAATTATTTAATTGGTCTCAAATAGATATAATTTAAAAACAGGAGAAATATGTTATTATTTTTATATATTAATTGTTGTTTTCAAAATTATTAAATTTTGTGGATAGAGAGGAAATGAAAAAATGAAATGATAATGGCTCAACGAGATTTTTATGTCGATGGAACAGGTTCTGTTTCCGGTCTGTCCGTCTCCGTACATGTATTTCCTTGCCTTGACTTGTTCATTTCACACTCGTTCGCTCGTGCGTGAGGCAAGGGTCAGTTCACTTGTAATTAGTAATCGACGCAATAATAAGCCAAAGCATTGTTGCGTTGCCGAGTTTTTGGATGTTATTATAGTTATAACCGGTGAACCCCATTTCCTTAATTGCTCAACTTGGAGTTCAAACCCAAAACAACACAAATTTCAGAATCATAAATCCGACTCAGCGTCAACTTTTGTCTCACTTTCACTTCCCTCCTATGCAAAAAAATAAATAGTAAAAAGACACAGTAAAATAAAACAAAATTTAGAAATTACGTATCTGTATTAATTAATTACAACTGGATTATCACATTCATACGAAATGGATTTGAATCTAGACGACTGGAAACTCAACTCGAGTCCTCGAATTATACTCAACAGATTGAAGCCAAAGCCAAAGTACGTAAGATTAACATGGATAGAGCATAAATTAATGATCCCAGTACAGTAATTTACATTTGTTTATGTTCCTAGAAATTCTAAACAAATTCCAATAGAGTTGGGGCATTCTGAAACTTTGTCTACAGCTCCAGAAGATATTCGGATTAAATTGTGCAAAATTATATCGGATTGTGACCCACAGTGTGAATTGTGTTGTGTGCTGATTAATCAATTGAGTGACCATGTAGATGTAGCCGAGAATTTATGTCAAAGTTCAAGGAAATGAGGATCCAATACAAACCTCGAATAAAAAAATAAATAACCTTACGGCCGAATTACCCAGTGTAAATGAAAATAAAACTGACACGGTAAATTCGGAAGTTTCGCCTCAGAATTCTTCAACGGAAATTGAAATAAAATCGCAAGAATTTACACAGCCAAATGTGGAAGTTAAAAATAAGTCTGCTCAAGATGAGGAAAAATTACGGAGATCAGGTAGAATTACGAGAAAACCTGTCAAATACAACAATTACATTTATAGTGACATTGATGATGATGATGAGGACACAATGCCAAAGCCAATGAGTCTTGTCTCAATTAACATCAAAGGTGGTCCAACCCCCGATATGAATTTTTCGGTCGTATTAGCCAATTTAAAAATTGAGACCACTTGTGAAATTGAAGCAAACTCGATTTATACGGACGATGATAGACAAGATCCGAATTTTACCCCAGATGGGGATGAAACTGAGTCTGACACAAATAGTGATAGTGAAACCGAATCAATTCATCCAAAATTAAAATCAAGGACAAACTCAAACGGGAGAAGAGAGTTGGATTTGGATTTGTTTAGCTGTCAAATTGGAAACTGTGGCGTAGAATGTCTCAATGCAAAAGATCTGAATGATCACGTGCTAAAAAATCATTCGAATTATTGTGGACTTTGTAGAGAAACTTTTCCGGATACAGCGACTATGATGACTCATTTTGAGAGTAAACATAAAAACAAGTCCGAGGCAAAATCTATATACAAAACTTCCGGTGAAGAGTTTAGCCATAAATTTGATTTAAGTGATAATTTAGGAAAATGCATAGAAAACTCGGAATTTCCACCAAAATCCACAAATTCCTTAGAAACTGAAGGAAACAGGTTCAACTACATAGCTGTCAAATTGGAAACTGTGGCGTAGAATGTTCCAATGCAAAAGATCTGAATGATCACGTGCTAAAAAATCATTCGAATTATTGTGGACTTTGTACAAAAACTTTTCCGGATACAGCGACTATGATGACTCATTTTGAGAGTAAACATAAAAACAAGTCCAAGGCAAAATCTATATACAAAATTTTCGGTGAAGAGTTTAGTCATAAATCTGATTTAAGTGATAATTTAGGAAAATGCATAGAAAACTCGGAATTTCCACCAAAATCCACAAATTCCTTAGAAACTGAAGGAAACAGGTCCAACTACATGATGTGTGGAATTTGCAAACAAGGATTTTCAATCATTTCCGATCTAACCAAACACCTGAAAGTGTCTCACGTGATAGGAAAACAACTGCATGCATGTTACGTTTGTGATTCAAAATTTGATTCTAGAGGTTTAGCACAGCATTTTGAACTATTTCATCCAGACCAATTGCCATTTGCATGTAAAATCTGTAAAAAGAAATCCAAAGTGACATTTTATACAAGAGTTGAATTGAAAATCCATGAACGAAAGGTTCATACCAACCAACAAATATTTCAATGTGACCAGTGTCCTAAAATTTGTTTTTCTGGTTACCAACTAAACCGACATATTGAAAGTCATGAGAAAAACAAAGGTGGAGGTCAAAAACCTAAGCCACACTATTGCCTCAAATGTGGGTGTTCATTTGAAACCTTGGACGAGTTAAATACTCACAAAGCGATTCATTCACCCGTAAAGAATTTTATTTGTGAAGTAGAAAATTGTGGGAAGAAGTTTAGTGCGCAAGAAATTCTAGACGCGCATGTTCATTTGATTCATGAGGAAACGCGGGATTTAAATT
>WJEZ01003758.1:0-10177 GCA_009869925.1 Thalassaphorura encarpata | reverse complement strand
GTATGGGCCTGCCTATTTTACATAATACGGGAGCGTGCTTGGCTTCAGTCTCGGTTTGGCTGGCTAATCAGCAACCAAGTCGTGCCTCGCCTTTTAGGAAAGGACTTGGACATGACGAACGTACATACGTTCGCAATTTATCTCTTCGTAGATTATTGGATATTAATTGTGATTGAATCTGCAGGCAGGGTTGGCTTGCTGCTGTCCACAACAATTGACAATTGACATGATGGCTAGTCTCGACTTGACGATGCATTCAATTTATTGAATTGCCTGGTGCCTCCATTAACTTCATTGTCGTTGTTAATATTACATTAGTCATTAGGGATTGGACAGGTGGGAGGGATGTGCAGTTTGTAGTGTCAATCCGTCATTCATAAATACCTGGTAGATAATTTTAGGACGCTTGTTAGTTATTGAAAAACTTCTGTCACATTTAAAAATAGTTCCATCTGTTGTGAGTTTTCTTTGTACGGTCTTGTCGTCATGCTGTCATTTTTAGGTTTTGTGGACGTGGACCTCAGGACCCGTGTCCATAATAAGCTCCCAACTCGACGAGAAGTACTTGTCATTAATCCCTGTACAGATACAATCTTACCTGATCGGATTATGAATTACTTTTATAAAAAGTTACAATGTTATGGATTACCACGTCGCTCTTGTGTCATATTTTCATAAGGACACAATTTTTTCATAAGATCACTTGTTGAGTTGAGGTCGGGCAGATTGATGATGTTACTTTTATAAAAAGTTACAATGTTATGGATTACCACGTCGCTCTTGTGTCATATTTTCATAAGGACACAATTTTTTCATAAGATCACTTGTTGAGTTGAGGTCGGGCAGATTAATGATGTTGGTTTGGATATTTTTTTAAATCTCACGAAGACAACTTGGGGAATCTCCCATCCACGAAATTCTCAAGATGTCAGAATTAGTAAAGAAAGGTGTTTTTCCCTAATCCCTTTCGCTATGGCTCGTAAACCCCCCAGAGTTTATGGATATAAAAATAAGAATAAAATTAGATTTGGGAAATCAATTTTTTTGGACGTAACATTAGCCTGGAAAAGAGTGACAATGACATGTTCCCTTTATGAGATTTTTTTGTCCGAGTCTTTGTTTACATCCCAAGACTCCCTTGGGAAAAAAGAAAAGGAGAAACTAAAATAGATGTAACCTAATGCATTAGACTAGGCCAAAGCCAAAGTCAGACGAGAATTTACGGTAATGTTGTACCATGTTTAGATTTTTTTACCCTACAAGTCCGGAGACACAATAGTTAAATCTAAATGACGAGTTGAATGCTATGAAACACACACACATGGAGAAGGAGTTACAAGCTGTGACTTTTTATGGAACCATTTCCTTGTTCAAGCCTTTTCTTGATGGACTTTTTCTTAACAGAGTTAGTAAATTACATTCACTATGCCTAGTATGCCCGCAGCAACAGTTGCTTCGTCTTGCCTGCCTTGTGAAACACTAAATGTCATGGAGGGTCGATTGGGTCGGATTTGGTTATGTTTTACTCCGTTGCTCTGATTTTAGGTTATATTTGGTATTTGTTTTGACACAGAATCTGACCCTTGAGAATATTTAAGTTTAGCCAACCAGTCATCACTCATTGGGCTGCTAAGCTAAGACAGACGCAACCCGTTTTGAAATTTAATTTTGCCTTTATTGTTAATTTAACTCAAATGTACTTTTAAAATGTCCAAATTTACGTCAAGTTTAACGATTCTAGGAAAGTTTCAAAGACATAAATAAAGGTAATAATCTGAAAGGGACCAAGCACAAGAAGTTCTAGTTTTTTTACTCATAAGGTAGTTTATGGAAATTTTTGCCGAAGATGAAGGGAAAAGTTATGAAGGGCTTTTGCTATTATTTTTTATGATCGGTGGATTTAGCTTATAGCTTAGGACGGACTGACTGACTGACTAACTTCTATGAAGCCAACAAGACTGACTGAGTTTTGGCAAGTTTAAGTTTTCTTTATAGAATCTTATTAATGGAACGGAAGTTTTATGTCTTTTGAGCTTTCGAGAATTGAGGATGGAAGCTTTTCTTTATGTATTTTCATTAGATTCTTAGTCTTGAACAACTTGGGAGTAGGGTAGTATGGATGGATATTATTATGAACGTATAACTCGTTTTCTTCTCTCCAAAATTCCTTTCCCTGGTTCTTATTTACTTTTCATTCTGGTTTAGTGTTTAAGTGCCACGCCGGGATGACGACGACGTTCTGTAATAATACCGGGCATCTCGTCTACAAGCAGTCGCTTTAGAGCCCTCGTATTTGACGATTTTCCTTTGGAGACAAGATTTCTTTTCTTGTAAGGTTTTTGTGTCGCGCCGGATCGTAAAAGTTCATTCAGGAAAGCAGCACGCAGTTGGGCCCTCGTTCCTGCACTGAATGCTGAACAAAACTTGTTTTTACAAGACCGGAAATTGGTCCGTAATTCGGGTTTATGCCAAAATACTATGTACAAAGATGAATGAGTGATGTTCCGGAATGAGTGAAAGGAGATCCAAGGAATAATATATGAAATTTTGTATTCTTTTCTTCAACCGGGTCTCAAATACGTGTACGTGTACCGTGTACTTGACATGTGTTCGTCTATTGTACTCGAGGAATAAATGAGGAAGGCTGGCTCTGTATGGGAATTTATGCCGCAGTTATTTTTTAACAAGCACGAAGCACGTGTGCATTGTGTATTTGCGGGCTGGAAAGAACAATTGTTAGGATTTTGAGGTTAAAAAGCCACGAAAATTGTAAAATCCAGCTAACATACAATTTCTGAGCTTCTCGGCTGATGGTACTCAAAAATTTTATTTCGAATGAAGGTTTTAGTTGTGAGAGAATTTTTCTGACTCAAGGGTCAAGAAAACCTGACGATGTTTCAAGCATTTCACTTAAATTTGACATGATATAGTGGTGACCTACCTATCCTTGTCCATTTCCCAATTATCGATCTCTAAGCACTTGAAACTTTTTATCAGAAGAGCTACCCTCTTTTCTTATATTTGTCCAAGGGATCTTGAGTTTTGTGAATATTGATTCAGTGGTCAACTCAAGGGTGGGGAATTAAAAGGTTAGGGACATGGCGATAAGTGCTATCCACGATTAGACGAGTATTGAATGCAGTACAATACCACTAACAGATGCATAGAGCTTGAGAATGTTTTTAACCAGGTGTGATTTTTTATAATATTTATGAACTAAATAGCTTTGCGTACGCCAGACCAAATCTAGAAGCATTATTTTTGAAAAGTGTACTTGGGATGATGCAGCTGACTGATGGATGGGTTATATCATAGGGCATGGCAAGGCAAGGCCTTACATTGTTGAGTCTAGGTCTAGGAGCCCTTACTCACATAATAATAAAAAGGTAGGTAGGGCCAATTCACACATCATATTATTATTTACCCGACCCGAGTTTAAATATGGGGGAGAATGAATGTGAAGTGTGTTGCGTTGCGTTCTTTGAAATAAAACTCATGTATCATCCCTACCCTATCACACTGCACCGACTTTCACTCGGATGAATTCTTTGTTGGAGTTGCAGGAGTCCAAATTATATTACATAGGGTTAAAAAATATATTGAGGGTGTCGGGTGCAGGTCGGTCATAAGCTAATGCTATGCGTTAAAAAAGCACATATTTTATTTCACGTCCTTTTTCATTTTGATTGCATTGCCTTCCCTTGTCTGACTCAACCTAACTAACAGAGACGGACGAAGCATTTACAAAAATTACCGGGTTGTGCTTTGGCATGACCGTACTGGTCCGGTTTGAATTACTGGTTGCCCAGCCGGCAGGCAGGGAGCCTTAAATTAAATTTTGAAGGGCATGTAAAATAAGTATGAGGGTAGGCATTAGTCTGATTCATATCCATTTTATTACAATTTATTAAACCGTGTAGAACCCCCATTTGATATCAGACAATTGCTATAATTTGCCCTTGTAATTTGATATCAGGTGTGGATAAGTATAGCAGCAATGTCAGGATAGAAAAGGAAGGGAGATGGGGGATTTTATTCTGTTGTTGGATTTTTATTCAAGACCAAGAGGAAGTCAAGAAATTTAAATGGTATTTGGAGCTATGAACAGTTTTCGACTTTGCCTCGCTTAAGGGTAAAACTATTCAGGAAGGAAGGAATGGGAGGAAATAGATGCGAAATAATGATAAGATTCTAGGAATCGAGTCTAGCTTGGCGTTGGCTTCGGTTTTGTTTTAAGTAATGACGGTTTTCTTTTTTGCAGTCATTCGAGATGAATTCCGGGATTTGCCGCAAAATACTAAAGTATTGGTCGGAGAAACTGCAACACTCAAATGTCAACCACCCAGAGGTGTTCCTGAACCTCAAGTTTTATGGCAGAAAAATGGCCAGACGTTGGACATGCGATTGACGAGGTAAGGAAACAAGCTCATAGATTTTTTTGGTGTTATAAATTCCCTGCTTTGTTCAATTCTTTTTTTGTAACAATAAAACCTAAACGTAGCCAATTATGTAATCAAGGATTTTTTTTCCCATTGTCCACCTTTTAGTAGCCGATTACGAAGTGCTGATGGGGGCAATTTGATCATAAAAGAAGTAAAGGCGACAGATGCTGGGCGCTACCAATGTTTAGCCATCAACATTGCTGGCACGAAAGCTTCGCTGGAGGTCACTCTCACAGTCCAACGTAAGTTTTATTACTTTATATATTTTAGCTCTGTACATATCGGATACCTTGTTTCAAAGGATTACGTAGGCATTGCCTAGATTGCGATCCCTATCGTTTTGAAAATTAATTTGGAATGTCCTCAAACACAAATAGTTCTCAAAGAATTTCGAGTATGGGATAATAGTTGAATATTTGCATAGTGTTCTTTGTTAGAGAGTGAATAATTTTGAATCTGAACTCTTAATGCCATGATTTTTGATTGAAAGCCACCCCTGAGTAATGCACAGCATTTTAACCCCATCCGTTTTCTTCTTCATCCCCTTTTTGAAATCGGTGCAGTCAAGCAGAAGAATTCAGCAGGCTGCACTCTGCACTCTGTAGAGATTATATGTGGTTGGCCTAGGTCGACTCTTATGTTTTAACAATGAGCGTTTGCAACTTTGTGCCTTGATTCTTTTCTCTGAAATCAAAAAGAAGGGGTGAAGGAAAATAATAATAAAATAGTGGGGGAAGTCAATCCAGCCCGTGCTGTGCTGTCTGCATCAACTGATTTCATTTAATCCTTAATGCCTAATCCTTCCAACCAAGCTGTTGTCCCATGAAGCATGGCATGGGACTCGATAATCAATTCTTTATGGGTTGTAATAATTGAACGATATCTTTCTAGTTTTTTTATTCTTGCAGAGAAACCATATTTCAAAGAAGAACCGAAAGATATCACTGTTCTTGTGGGGGATTCTGCCATTTTCAGTTGTGAAGTTGATGGACTCCCGGCTCCAGCCCTGTCTTGGCATCGACAAGATGCTCCCATGCCTCAAGAACGAGCTGAAAGGATCACTAATGGACTTAAAATAAAGGATACGCGCCCTGAGGATGAAGGGTTGTATTTTTGTCAAGCAAGCAATGATCTAGGAAGTGTTCGAGCCAGTGCCCTCCTCAGTGTTCATTGTAAGTTGAAAGTTAAAACGTTTGAAATATTTTTGTTTCACTCTACCAGAATAATATTTTAAAGGAGCCGTCGAAATATGTAGTAGTAATACATCCTGATGCTTCTCCAACCAAAGTGATTTAATTTGCTCTTCCCATGTGGGAGCCATAGCACAGCACAGCTAGCTAATGGAGAGTCTGTGTTTTTTTACCCAACCGCATAATGACACTATCGATTGAGAAGAGTTTTTAGGGTGAAATGAAAAAAACGCGGGTTGAGTAAGGAAAGGGGGAAAGGAATCTTTTCTGGGATGAAAAGTTTGGGAGTATGTGACTCTTGTTGGTTGGCACTTTTGATGGTACGGTGTGGTAGAAGAGTCGAAAGACGTGATGAAGTGATAACAGGATGAATGAAGTGCTTTAGAGATAAGGCACCTCAAGCGTTTTGTATGTGTGGTTCCTTCTCCTATTAATAAAAATGGTCGTCGTGCTGTGGGCTAATTGCAATCTTCACTCCTTTCCTCGTGTGTTCAATTGAGATATCAAGGAAAGAAAAAAGAATCTAAGCTTCTTGTCAACCCTAGTCATGAAATGCCATTTAAACGTATCACTGGGTACTGGGTCGGAGAAACCAGTTTTGCCGGTGACATTACATTAGTCAGTGTGTTTTTTTTTGTATGGTCGTTTTTTGCCGGTATATTTTGAGCCTGGAAGACGAAGACACCAAAACTAAATTGTATAGTTAGCTTTTGTTTCCCTGGAACGTTGAGTAAGATACAAAGTCATCCACCATAGTTTTTATTTAGGAAGTCACAAAAGTTAACGGGTTTCCGTCGCTTGTCTCTGGGATTCCGCTGGCCGGATGCCCTGGGGAAACTCCTTGTCACATTTTTCTCTCAACAGAAACAAGTTGAAGGTTTGATTATGGGGCTGGCTTGGGGTAACTAAGAATTTATGGAATCTTGCTTGGTTGACTGGAACGGCGAATTTTTTATGGTTCGGTAATTGCATAGATATTTATAATGTTAAATCATTCAAGCGTTCAAATCTGCAAAATAGAGACTGGACTTCAAGCCTCAGGTCTAGAAACTCCTTCGATTTCAAACTCTGATTTTTGACAAGGTTAGTTGGGCTGTCGGCATGTCGGCTTGAAGGATTTGGGTGTGAATTTAAAAGGATGAAAGTGAAAGCTCTATACTTTGTTGGAGCAGCACAAGACAAGCTAGGCCAGGCCTAGGCCGCCGTATGAAATGTTTCTTCCTTGTTTCCTCACTCGGAAAGTTTTTCTATAAAAAGTGAAAGAGCTAGTGGGAAAAAAGGAAATAACAACCTGTCATCCCTAATCTTGGCGCATTAAAATTCATGAAGTTCTTGAGAAGAGTTTTTGCGAAGGAAGTGGATGATGATATGTGACATGGGGATGGGGATGGCATGACGTGCGGAAGTTGGTTAGCTGGATAAAAAGGGGAAAACTCAACTACTTTTTTTTAACACTCAACGTCAACTTGGACTGAAAAAGTTGTAAGGAAAACTGAGAGGCAAAGAAGTAGTTTTGTATTACCTATTCTTTTGATGTTTCCTTCTTGGAAGTACTATACGTGGGATTCATAACAAGATCAAGTTCGTCAAGTCTTGTGCCTAGAAATTGGTAATAAAATTATGAATAAGTTTTCCCGGGGTCAAATAGGGTCATAGGTAACTCAAACTTTGCGTACCGGTTCAAGCTACTCAAGTTCGTCAAGTCTTGTGCCTAGAAATTGGTAATAAAATTATGAATAAGTTTTCCCGGGGTCAAATAGGGTCATAGGTAACTCAAACTTTGCCTACCGGTTCAAGCTACAAAAATTTTAAGGGAAATGCAATGCAAATGCAATGCCAATGGTAAATTTATTTTATCCTGTCATTTGAAGCATTTTGGATTTGTCGTGTCGTCCAATCCAGGATGTAGTGGCATGCATAGCTAATACTTTATTCATTTTTGAAAGGAAAATGTCTTGAGCAGTTGATTTATGAATGTATTTTATCTTTTCCACAGCTAAACCAAAATTTATGACGCGTCCACGAGACGTCCGAATTGGGTTGAATGAAGTAGTGAAATTGGAGTGTAGTGCCAGTGGGAATCCTACCCCAACAACTTACTGGAGAAAAGAAGGGAGTCAAGACTTGTACTTCCCAGCCTCTACACACAAACATTTCTCTGTCACCCCTGAGGGAACACTTCGTATTCCTGGAGTAAGAAAAGAAGACGCTGGACATTATGTATGCGGAGCGCTGAGTGCTGCTGGGTCTTCAGAAACCATGGTTCAATTGGAAGTCACGTCAGAAGACCAAGTTCCACCACCAATCATTAACTTTGGTCCCACGAATCAAACGCTCCCGCTCAAGAGTCTTGCTTCACTTCCTTGTGAAGTAATCGCTCCCATTCCCAATCCAACAATAAAATGGCTCAAAGATGGTAGAGACTTATTTCAAGGAAATCCCGGGAGTCGAATCTCTGTCTCACCGAATGGAACACTCCAAATCAACGGTAAGAAATTCCCTGTCGTTTCTTTCTTCATGCGATGCCAATGCCATGGGCTAAGTGAGTCCCTACTTATGCTGAATAGTCAAGAAATTAGAATTTCTTTTCGAGACTAGAAACCAAATTTGTTTCAAGAAAAGAAGATCGAAGAGAAGGGAAAATTCAGTAGCGGTGAAAGTAGAATGGAATAGTTTAATGGGGAAAAAGAAAGGGGAGAAAGCCTGTGGGATTTTTGCGCTCAGCCACGGGATGCAGTTTGAATTTCAAAAATCGGTAAAATTAGGGACGAGGATGCAAGATAACTGCACTGGCCCTGCATTGTGTTTTGCATTTATCGGGCTTTTTTCTTCAGACAGAGGGGTGAAGAAGTATCCTAGTCCTAGTAGAAAAGACGACGAGATCATCGGATATCAACATCACAACTCATGATCTGTATGTGTAGTGCAGAGCGTAACTTGGAAGATAAGGAGAAGTTTTTGTACCGTTTTCAGACGATCTTGTTCTTTCTTTGCAATAAAAAGGGAGGATTTGGCGTCTCAAAGTCCGTAGACTTTGTACTTATGGGATCCTGGAGTGCTGGAGTGCTTTTACTTACTTGCCCATATAGCTCTCGATGGCCTGCCCTGGCGTGGCAATGCATTTGCTCTTGAGATGAAGTTTTAGTTCCCATTCTTATTCTACTACTACTACACACAAGTTTAGATGGATGGAATGGAATGAATAGGGAATACATTTCATGTGACTGACTCTACTTGGATTCTGTATTCTATTTTCCATTTGTTTTGGTTTTTTGGACTATAACTATAATGGTAATCTGTCTGGGGTTTTGTTTGGCTGCTTAGGGCTGGGCTGGGGTGGCTCTTAAGCTTATACTCTAAAATACTTCAATCTGAATGCAGTGGCAGTGAATAGGAGTTTTAAATAATCCAAGCATCAAGTATCCATCCAGTTGATGAAATGAGATTGAGGAAGTGCAGTTTAATGAATACTAATGAGAGTTTCAATTTCAATTTTAACTTCTTGTGGATTTTGAATAGGAAGAAAGGAAGGAAGAGATTGTATTTAATTTAAGCTAGGCTAAATTTGATGTGATTCTTGTTAGCTGCTGTTGTGTTGAATTGACATGCCATGGATATTGTTTTTCCGGATTTTATTGCTCCTAAATAATTACTCTTAGCGTCCTAGCCTATTGGCTAGTGTCTGGTTTTGTCAAGCTGAGTTATTTACGAGGAAATTGGGGTTCGACCCTGCGACTTGCTTGCTATGATTGACCAAGTGCAGAGTATTGTGTGATTTATGACCCAGAATTCGGGGTCTAAGCTACCACCAAGTTTTTATGAACAGGACTAGCTTGGCTTCACTGTCTATGGTTTTGCTACTGGTTATTTCGAGCAATTGGCTAGAGACCTGAAGAAGTTTGAGTTTGAGACGGTGGATTGAGTGTTTGCTACGTGGAATGGAATGAAATATAGTCAAGTGGTCACTTTTTCATTTTATTTCTTCCAACAACACAATCTTCCCTTGCTCTGCTCTGAGTTGAGACACGTCGAGTCCAATTTTACGGAATCACTTGGCCTGGCCCTGGTGTCGCTCCCCTGTAAAATGTTTTTCATCCCAAATGCCTTAGAACACAAAAATATATTTATCTTTTTCTCTTCGACAGATTTACGAGCTGAAGATTCTGGACTATACACTTGTGTGGCCACGGCTGCTGCTGTTGCTGGTATGGGGAAATCTAGTGAGACATCTCGCTCAGCCTCACTCTCCGTGGAGTCTCCAACAAATCCAAATATAGGCTTCCGTCGGACTAACCCTTCATTGTTACCACTCCCGCCCTCAAAACCCATCGTGTTGTCTAATGAAACGACCTCAACTTCTTTGACCTTGTCTTGGACTTGGACGCCGAAACAAGCACCTGCTAGAAATCAACCACTCCTTGGATTTACTTTGGAAGCGTTTAGCCCGGATCTTCAACAAAATGGTTGGGTCACCCTAGGTCATCGAATTTATGGTGGCGGGAGTCGAGCTGGAGAAGCCGTTCATGTCCATACTGTTGATGAACT
>WJEZ01003757.1:0-10179 GCA_009869925.1 Thalassaphorura encarpata | reverse complement strand
AATATTGCTTTTAAACAGGTTAGACTAATTCGAATTAAGATTAAGAGATTGTTTTTATTCCGCAATTATTTTAACCTTATTTTGTTTCTTATACCTAGCATACTTCAAATTTGAAAACCATGACATGTTCATAATCGCTTGCTCCAACATATCCAATTCTGCTTGTTCAAATCTCGGTTGAGCCCAATTTTTTGCACTTGGCTCGTCGATATTTTTTTGCTAAACTGTTTATTTTTCATGTTTTAATGCAACTTTTTGCTATATATAAATAAACAAATAGCCGGTTAACCAAACCAAACCGAATGTCGTGTCGCCTGTGAACAGGTTATAAATGGGCGACGTCGTTCATCGTCCTCCTCCATTGCTTACTTTCGTGCTGCCTGCCAACCTCCGTTCCTTAAGGAAACCGAGGAAAAGCCAAAAACCAAAAGCTATCATTTAGAAATCCCTGACAGTTAACAAGTGACAAAAGAACACAAGGAAAGAATGTCAATCGGGAAAAAACAAGGTAAAAATTTGTCACTCCCCTCAGCTCATTGAAGAGGAACGAGCTGAGGGTAAAATTTTGTAGCTACATTCCAAACCGACCTCATCTCTCTCCATTCCTTTCCCATTTACCTTATTATTACCTAAATACCTGTCCAATTTCTTACTTTGAATACCAACTGCACGTTTGGTGTGACCATTCTTACATCAGACAGGATTTTATTGGGATTGGCATTTTATATACGGACTTTATACATGCACGAGGTAAATGTAGTTTTTCTTGGTCACACAATACATAAGATGCCCGAAAAAATCGCGTGACAAGGGAAAATGCATAACAGTCTCGTCTGCAATGGCACATCCAGGGTGGTCTCTAAGCACAAATCGTATTTTTCTCTCTTCTACAAAAGAAATTCAGTTTTTCCTCCCTTCCTTCCTTTTCTTTTCCCTAATCCAATCCAATCCAATCATAATCATCTCCACACCTCATCTAAGATTGGATACACACGAACAAAAGAGCCCCTGTCTGATTAGCACAATCCCACTCCCTGTCTTCCAACACAGAAAAACTTCTACCTAATTTCTCCTATAGCTGACTTTTCCAATCCATCCATCCAACTAGTAAAACCGAAAGGACACAAAAGAAAAAGAATAAAGGAAAGAACGTAGGCTCATTTAAGGCCCAGGTCCGGACCGGCATTGACAAAACCAATCGGGACTCTTTCCCTAACACCATCCATCCTCANCCAGGTCCGGACCGGCATTGACAAAACCAATCGGGACTCTTTCCCTAACACCATCCATCCTCACCTCACCCTCAAATCACTCGTCTTACACGTAAAATGAGAAAAAATTCACTCTGAGGGTGATGAACAAACAAAGACGGGGAGAAATACAGACAAACATTACCGAGACCGAAGAGAAGAGACTTCAATTACCACCTGTCTCCTCCAATCCCTATAATAAACCTTCGGGAGATGAAATAGTGCACAATGCACTAAACTAACTTCTTACAACGTGACGTGACTTCATCCTTACCTAACCTTTACCTATCCTAAACCAATTTCCCCGCCTAGCCACCTCAAAACAGTCACACAACGGAACAGAAAAAAATAAAATTTCAAGTGATACTTACAAGTCTTGTTCTTCTCAGAAACAAAAACTAATCATCCTACCGAAATGACTTGGTCTGTCGTCGTCGTGAAGGCATACCACCTGCACAGATGAAACCCTAGCAAAATTGCATAATTTTGCTTACCCTCAGCAAACCTTCGTAACTTGATCAGTAGGCAATATACATCATTATTACCTGTGTGGTACATCTTAAGCTGACCTGCCTTACGACCTAACAAACTTAACCCAATCCTGACTTTGATGCCACACATGAGTGGGTAGCTGGTTTTCTTTCACATTTAGACCACCCGGTTGTTCGTTTATTTTTCAGATTACAGATTCGACGCCCTCATCATCTCATTTAAACATTCTAATTTGATGTGAAAGGTGAGGTTAACCCGACCAAGACCAAAACGAATCATTATTGACGAAATAAGAACATGAGCTTTCGTATTGCCTTATATTCTTAGGGTTCTAGTTGATTGAGCCAAAGTTCAAAATTTCTCTCGTCTAATCCTAAAAAATTATTTAATGTAATACAAAATCAGCTACCAGGCTTGCAATAAGCTCTCTTTTAGCTAACAAGACAATTTTTCAAAGTAGTAGTAAAAGCAGGAATGGAAATGCAAAGACCCGTACACACTCTCCTATCGACTAAACTTTTTACCGGGGGAACTCGTTGAGGACAAAAGAATGAGCCGGAAAGATCGATCTCTCATTAATTACCTTCCAAATATTACACTCTTCAAGCTTCAGTTCAGTTGAAATCATCTGATCCATGGTAATGGAAGAAAAGGCATGCATACTTTTCTCTAGGATTGCATGACATGAATGCTCTTGGTGAACTCTGAGTTAAGACCTGACAACCCTTTCCTTCCTTTCGAGCACAGAAAGTCAATAGCTCACGCGATTTATTTTTGATATGAGAATGAGACCCGGATATGCTCCATCCTATACATATAGTCCAACTCACAATTCATCATACAAATTATTTTCAAGTCACTGCACTTTTAAAGCAAGAATCCAATTGATTCGAACAAATGCTCTCTAAAAAAGGAATTGAAAAATTCAAGTGGCAATGATAATGGATTTCTTTTAATTTTAAATTCTGCAAGCAAAAATAGAACAATTCGATCCCACCTGTCTAGCTTATATCATAACTACATTTTTTATTCTACAGAAATTAAAAGAATTTTTTCATTTATTAAATTCATTTGTTAATAATACGAGTCGGGCCACACCTTGTCCGCATACCTTGCAATTTGAAAAAAAAAAGTTCTTTATGAACTTGACAAGTAGTAGTAGATTTTGATCTCAACTCAACACAATTTTTAATTATTAAATGTGTTTTGGTGTCCAATCGTACACGAAAATTGATATGACATAGCCTTGAATACTTCCCGAATGACAAGTAAGAAAAAAACAATTAGACGCTAACTAGAAGAAGTATGACATGAGGGACGGAAACCAAACCATCAACCCAGCATCGATCAATCAATCTATCATCGCTCAACAAGCCATAGAGCCAGCCGAGTCGGAGTCATTCCTCTCAACTTCTTTCTCATTTTCAAACCATGATCAGATAAAACTTGCTACCTCCATGATCTAGAATTGTTAAGCTGACGCTCGTCCAATTTCCATCACGTCAGCACAATAGTAGTAAAACCAAATCTATAGGACGAAATGATTGGAGAATGTGTCCCTGCTTAGCTCTTGCTTTGCCTCTGTCTACAAGGATGTTTGTTCTTGGCGTCAAGTTGTTGGTCAGATTGAAACAAGGCAGTCAAGCACATACTACTTACTTATTTGTGGTCGTCACGGCTAGACAAGTCTTCCAAAATATAATATGAGCCAAGAGGGGAAAGAAAGAAAGGAAGAAACAATGTCCAAATACCCAAATTGAACTCCAACGAATCTCCTGTCCACTCAACCACTCAAGTGAACAAATTGTCCACTCAAGAAATCCGCTAACGTAGGCAATCCACCAGAAAGTTGGACAACAATCCAATCCGCTTTTCTCCTCAGCTCAAGTACCCATAAAATACCTACCAACCTGCCTAATCCTAACTTAAGTATGTAATTGTTTTCTCCATTCCCTCGTTCGCTCACTAAGGGTAAACTTTTCTTTCTTTTTCATTCATAAAGTTGAATTCATCCAATAATCACATTCTCTTAAGGCAAGGAAGCGAAAAATCGAATTGAAAAGGAGGACGAAGCATTAAAATTTTCTCTACATCATCATATCAATTCTATTTCAGTCCATTATCAAAGGTCGCTCAATTGGTTTCACCTCATCACATGCATCATTGGAATTATGAGAAGTAGAATTGACTTGTGACCCATATCATTGCTTTGCCTGGTCTCATAATCCTTCCCTGCCTGCCTCATATCATAATATCCATTTCATATCATAACGATGCGTGATGTCAACACATAAATTTTTTACTCGGAAATCTCTTATCTCTATACTGTACCGACCGACTCTGATTTTAAATGCAGTCGCAGTCGCAATGTCTAGAAATAATTCCGGTAGTAGTACTGACTGAGGGAAATGTCATTTAAGTTATATTTAAATGAATCCACATTACAAAATCATTTTGAGTGATTAAAGTTCATTGTGCAATGAGAGTGCCATGTGTGTGCGAGCCTATATTTTGAAGTTCTGGCGTTACCGTTAGACTTGACTTGACTTTGTACGAATAATCTTCTGGAAATCTCCCACGCTGTTGTTTCATCCCGGGTAAATTGGAAATTTCTTTAGTAAAGAAACGGTCACTTACCTGGAAATAAACAAATTTGCACATTAATTACACTTTGTCTACAAAAAAAATCTAATTAGAAATTTGATTACCATCATGCATACACTACTACTATGCGCACTGTGCTTGCTCCATATGTCTTTAATTAAAGAAAAACTTTCCTTCCCATTCCCACGGCTCCCCATGTTAAACTTACACTCGTACTGCGCCTGGATGGAAAAACTTCAGACAAGGAAAGATCAAAAACAAAAGAAAAATTAGAGAGAATTAAAACTACCCGTTCCGCACTTCGCTTTTCCTCGATAAATATTTTTCAAAGCGCCATGCCAAGGCATTTTTAAGCGCTAGAATCCCTATGCTCTACCTACTAACTAACATAGTAATATTCTCATATATAGGCGAATCCTAGTTTAGTTCATGGAATGGACACGTACTAGGAAGAGGGAGAATAGGATGAAAGCAAAAGATCAAAGATGCAATTAAGCACCTTTGAGGACTCTTATTTATTTGTTCTCGCGTGTTAATTTTCACCCGGAGTGCTTTTCCCTTCTTCGTCCCAATATTCCGGTGGAAACCATGAGGGAATTCTATTCTGCTGCAGAGCACAACTCAACCGTTACGTGCTCCCGTCGGAACTTGATGACACAAACAGGAGTCTGTGCATTCAGAGCCATAATATTTATTCAGTGCCAAATGTCTTTGATCTGTAGCAAATACCAAATGCTACACTACACGTACCTACAGTACAAAGCCATCCCATGTAATTGTACACATGACTTGGTCCACAAAGCAAGCTCGGTGAAATTCGTCATTCCTATGGCCGTACGTACGTACAGCACAGCATAATACTACAAAACATTCTTCAAGACTAAAATTCCACCAACTCAAGTATCAATGAGAGAAGAACATGAATGATTCGGTGGTTTTTCCTAATTCCTAATAATATTTCAGTCGGTTTAAGAAGAAGTACGTTACGGGACATAAACCTTTCCTTACGAGCGAAAGCGAATAATGAAAATTATACGCTCCCGACTCGACCATTATTACTACGAGTACATTTCCTTTTCGTCTTTCACTTCTTCTTTATCCGTTCCTTGAAAAAAAAAATTCTTTAATTCCCCAGGTTCTCTTTAAAACCCCATTCTTCAAAATTTTTATAAATCCCTTGAAACCACCAATTTATTTGATCCCATCTCATCTTTCAACCTAAAACACAATCTGCGGACGGGGTAATCCTTTCAATTCCATTCTAATCCCAAAGAGACCAAGCCAGGAGGCAAATCATCATTCCTCATTCCCATAAATGGGAGTGAATAGTTAGGAACTGCTTAAGTACGTAAGTAAGACTTAAACTAAGCACCGTAAAAGATATGATCCAATTCATTCAAATTCACCGGATGAGGCTCACATTACATGAGTCTAGAAGCAGTAGCAGCACAGAACATTATATTGCATTAACGAATGAACAACCCTTCTTTCCATCATCATCTTATTCATGCTCAAGTGAACCAATTCATACACAATTAAATCATGGACATACATACGTGGACTAGGCTCGGCTGTGCACTTCTACCTTCTACAGATCCACTGGTACAAAGCTTTCCTTCATTCAGCCAAACATAAGTAAGGACCGACTAGGCCGATCCGAAATTATATTTTTGAATGGACACGGGTTAACAGGGGTTAGGCATCCGTAATGTACCGTAACGAACCGAGAAAATATGAACCACTTCAATTTCCAATTTGCGTGATTTCACATTTCTTCCGCCTCCCATTTCATTTCATTTCATCAATTTCCTTCTCAAAAACTTGAATTCCAATCCTTTTCCTTCCCTCAATGCAATTGCAGCAATGGAAAGGGTTAGATTTCAAAACGGTTAATGAGAATAAAACGCCTCCGCTCCGCTCGTCCGTTCCTTCTCTTCACTACTACTAATCGAAACTTAAAGTGTTCGTATCAAGTTACACAGGATTAATCCAATCTCATTCAAACAATTTAAACCAACTAAACTACTTTTGTCATGTCAGGATAAAAGAGGAACAAATTTCAATCCTTTTTTCATTTCTTCCTTCATCTCATCAACAAACCGACGGGTGGACGTGGACGGAAGGAAATGCCGCGCTGAGCGGATAAGAGCTTACGCTTACAAAGATGAGTAACAACTGAGTCGTCCCAAGGGAAAAGAGCTAACAGACAAGTTCAACTAGTACTATTCCTTGGGGTCTTACTGGTCCTGAACTGAATTGTCGGTGTGATGATGTTCCATATTCGTTAAGAACCCGAAATTATTTCAGTAATACCCGTTTAATCTCATCAACAAACCGACGGGTGGACGTGGACGGAAGGAAACACCGCGTCGAGCGGATACGAACTTACGCTTACAAAGATGAGTAACAACTGAGTCCCAAGGGAAAAGAGCTAACTGGCAAGTTCAACTACTACTATTCCTTGGGGTCTTACTGGTCCTGAACTGAATTGTCGGTGTGATGTTCCATATTCCATAAGAACTCAAAATTCTTTCCATAATACCCGTTTAATCCTTCATTTCTCATTTAAATAAAAGTAAATAAGACATTTTCGGACAAAATTATAAAACAAGAAGATCAAGACATAGATAAATCAGAGTACAAGCTACACGCGCATATGAAAAAGTAAATCTGAGAAGTGACTACTAATAAGGGTAGAGAATGAAGTGACACGAGAGGGAAAATACATAAGTTATGGTTGTCAATGAATATAAACTGTAATAAATTCATTTGACTAATAATGCGGAGAGGCGCCTCAAAGCTTCCCATTCTCACTTACGACCAACGGAACGAGTGGAATGAATGCTAAATAACCAATGTCCTTATACCTAATTGCTCTTCTATCCATTGTAGTTCTCTTTTTACTAACAACTTCTCCCAACTTGACTGCTCTTCTCTGCTAAGCTATCCACAGCCGTTGTCGTTGTCTTGAGAGATTGGGCGACACACTCTGTAGTCCTAGTCCTTGCACTCGTAGTACTAGTACTTACAATAAATCTGAGCATTAATAATGGCGTTGAATTAATTTATGCACTTCAACTCCAATGACTGAATCCGTAGACATAGGAGAGGGTTGGGCTTCTTAAGCAGAAGGCCCAGGCTCTGCTCTCACACTTCGTATACACAAGAGATCACTCAATCCATATTCATTCGTTTGTTTAACCAAGTCATGTACTTACAATAAATCTGAGCATTAATAATGGCGTTGAATTAATTTATGCACTTCAACTCCAATGACTGAATCCGTAGACAGAGGAGAGGGTTGGGCTTCTTAAGCAGAAGGCTCAGGCTCTGCTCTCACACTTCGTATACACAAGAGATCACTCAATCCATATTCATTCGTTTGTTTAACCAAGTCAGCTTATCCTTTCTCAAACCATCATTTCCATAATGGTTTTATGAATATTTTCATCTACTCAGGTCTTAATATTAAATTTAGTTTAATTCAACCAAGACAAAAATTAAGAAAATATCCCACCAAGCTTAAACTTTCGCCTTAAATGTTCCAAAGCCTAAATAAAGCAAGCGAAAATAATAATCCTGAATAAAACTCAGCAATACATAAACCACTCGACCCATACAAAATTCAAATCCGGATAAATTCAACAAATTGCGGTTGCTCCTTTTCAACGGCGGCTGTCTCTACGACCATTAGTATAGATTTTGTTGTCGGATCCAGCTAACAATGCCAAAGGAAACGCGTGCCAGGAAAAGATCTTTACAAAATTAAATGAGGGAATGACAATTTCATGAATGAAGTACAGGTTTGTGCTTGGCCCTAATGACAAAATCGTCTCCAAATGAATGACACGTAATAAAAAAATGCATTATGAGCTGCTAAAAATTATCGCGGTTGAGACGGTCGCCCTTCTCATTCATTGAACTAATACCCGGGTCTTTTTCCTCCTACTCCTCGTACAGTTGTACAATCATAATAATAAGGGGAGAGTTTTTACTTTTACGACAGAGGAAAAATTATACTTTACAGTACAATGCAAGAGAGAGGGAGGATCTGTTTCGTTTCCGAACAAACCTCATGTTTTGTGAATGTGGGAAGTAAGTTAGCTTATAAGGAAGCGATTATGAAGAAAAAGGGTTTAAAAAAGAGATAGTTTAAAACCAGAATGGTGCAGAACACATAATACTTCCATCTGGATCCCACTTGCCCTTCTTCTCCTGCACTTGACATCTTTGGGAAATTAGAAAATCCATTGGTATGGTGGATGAGTTTCAAATGACTGGAGAGTGGAGTTAATGGTTTCATTCTTGTGACCACATGGAACAATATGACCATATTCCAACCATTACCCTCCCAATAATTAAAACAAAAGAAAATAATCAAATGTGTTAGACCATCGCGTTCCATACTATTGTAGGATGTAATAAAACCATTATTTTAAAATTTTATGATTAAATGGGGTGAATTATTTAGAAAAGTCTTACGAAAATAAGCAAGAGAAATTTACAAGCTGGAAGGATAGAAATGAATGAAAAATAATCCTTACAATAGTCCGGAAATTTCGTTTTCACAATAATATTGAAGGAATCAGTAAGAATTGTGTAACAGAGTCCCATTTTTTATAAATATGTCGAAACAAGTGCCACCCGCGCTCTCATTGGTAATTTTCATTTAAATTAAATGTGTTTTCCCTTTAAAAGGCAGATCCAAATTTTGAAATACAAATTCAATCATCATCGAACCCTAGTTCGTCAATTAGATTACAACTAACTATTTATTTTTATTATCATTCATAACCAGCCCAGCCCAGCCCAATCCTCCAATGGTCAAAACCAGTTCAGTTACTCAGCGCAAGTTAATGTTGCACCTTAACTGAAAAATTATGCAGGGCTTATTTGTCGTACGTACGCAATGTTTTCTCTACAAATCATTTCAATTTCCAATACTCACTAATTAGAAGGTCCAGGTACACAAGAAAGAGTAATACGAGACTGCATTCTCATTGTAGCCATAAGTCACCACCGCATCCGTCTGTACTTTCCAAACGAATAAAAAATTCACAATGCCTTCCCTTATCCTTCCATCAAATAAATTATCATTTGAACTCACTCCTACACACTTTTCAACAAAATTGCTGACAATAAGCAGGAGCAAACGTGGACCTCGGCAGGAGTCCTAGGATCACACAGTACAGCTCAGCAAAACCAAATCTCATTGCACTAACAGCATAGCATTGTGTGAGATTTTTTCTTCATATCATCCTTCGCGTATAACAAAACAACAACAATCCTTCCATTCCATTCCATTGGTAATATTTATGATCTAACCATAATTCAAATTGAGAATTTCGTATCTTAATGCTGTGCACATGGATGTGGAACCATGGACAAGTAATACAATGCAAATAACCTCCGGTGGAACCCCCTATATTCTTGCACAGCGGGACAACCCATGATTTGTTTAAAAGTCAGAAATTAACTGTTGATTTAGTCGAGTTTCAATATCATCACTAATCCTCAACATTATGATTGCGCACTCAATGAAATTTCTTGGGTACCGTTGTTTTAAGATTTGCTAAAACTATAGACTAATTTTAAAGCAATAGTAGCCACAAGAAATATTGTTAATTCTGAGGGGGTACAATCACCCTTCCTATGAAACCGTTCTGTAAGGTTCACCAACCCACCCATGAGTACTTTCACCAGTCTAGCGCACCCAAGTCGTTCAATAAAAACCAAAAACGCACCAGGGAGATGACGGTGTCTAATTTATGAAAAGAACATTTAGCCGTCATAGCTAGCGGAATCTGAGTCTTGCCTATATTATTGTTTAAAA
>WJEZ01003756.1:0-10181 GCA_009869925.1 Thalassaphorura encarpata | reverse complement strand
CATCCGTCCATGCTCCTAAGACCAAGTGACAATTCCCAATCGCCAATCGCGTGCTCAAATCTTCATTCTCAATTTAATGGAACATTTACACGCGGACGATTTATCAATATCAATTTAATTGCCCTTCCCTACCTTTGCAAGGCAACGCAAATCGTGCAATTTTCATTGCTGCACCTTGTTCATCATTTTTATTTTTTGTATATGCTAGGGTAATGATATCGCATCACATTAATGCGAATTTTTTGCAATAAATTATAACACCTGTTTAATAGAACCAAATACAAGTCAAGTACAAGTCATATGGCATTGGCCTCATAGGAATTATGTATCTAATCTACCAACTGGTACTGCTTATGGGTATTTTATTTATTTCGGCCGCCAGCCTGGTAATTAAACCAATTTGTTCCAGTCAGCTTATTGTGTTGTTTACTGTGTACTGGTTTTGCTGGCTTGCTTCATGGTTTGATTTGATTTGATTTCTGAGGTGATACAATATGATACAGTTTGATGAATCGTTTGGTCACTTATTTCTATAATATAAATTGGTTGTGGTTTTTATTACAAGCAAGTGTAGACTAAAAGGTCAATTTTTGCGCCAATGGCAGTGGCAGGCAATCAAATTCGAAATTATGTGGATGGGAAATTATTTTTGCGGTTAATTGCTTTTTTGATTATCTGATTTGATTTTGCAGAAAATTAATGCCTGAAGTAGTATGTAGTTGTTTTTATTCATTAGTTCCTGTCCTGATCTAGATCAGACGATTTACGATTATAATGAGCGATCATGTTGCATAAGGTAAATAAAATAAATTGACCACTTGAAGGCATTTTCTTTAATTTCGGTGCATAATTTTAATATAATGGCTAATTTCATAACGGGAATTTAAAAATCGATGATCAGAGCCGGAAGTCCAGGTTTTCTGGGGTTTCTAATGCTTGTATTTCTTTCGTATATTTTTCTGTGTTTATATTCTTGAGAGTCAATTTTAAAAAATAGGCATCCGAATCAGAATTCGAGTCGAGGCGTCAGGTGCTACAATACAGGTCCTTGTCTTGTATATTCTCTGTCTGTCTGGGCCGAACCGAGGAAGATTTGTTTTGTGGTAGATTAAAGTCATTCATGACATTTCGGGTATTGGAGTGTATAGCAGCCAGCTCTGTGTGTATTCTATTCTAGTCTGTAGCTCTCAAAATGTTACTTCTTTTCTTTTGTATTTCTTGAGAAAGGAAAGCTCACATCCTTGTTTTTTAGTATAGTCTTGTGAAATACGGCGTAAGGTAGCTCGTATTATCGAAAGACCAGGCTAACGCTAAGGTGTGAGTCTATTATAATCAAAATAATTCTTTTTATAAACTAATGCTCAAGTACAAGTGCTTGGGCATGGGTACTCAGCTCACCCTTTATGTACTACTTTCTTTTCTTTACTCTTCATTGCGTAATACCACATCAACATCATGTAATTGAAAAGTAAACTTTGCCATTGCCATGTAATCTGTATGTAAATGTTACATGCGTTTATCCAAAAACCAAATGGTGTGGCAAGGCAAGTCACGACTCACTGAATACGTACGATTACGTTGAGTCTATAAACTTCAGTCATCTTCAACCAAGAACAAACTGTACTAAATAAGCAGTCTGTCTTGTCTTGTCTTGTCTTCTTTTGAAATTGGAAAAATTCTCAAGTCAACAATAAACAATCAACAGAGGCAGCAGCAGCAGCAGCCGCAGCTGAACTGAACATGTACATGTATGTGTATGTTTATTCTTTATATTCTGTTCAAGAGTCAACAATGACAACAAAAGGAACTTGTCTTCAAATAATTCAAGTGCGAGGAGACGGAGACACACAACAATGGTCTTTGGTCTTGGGCTTGGCTTGTGTATTCGGGAGATTTGAGATTGAATTGGATTATAGATTGAGATTTGAGGTCTGCTCAGGTTTTGCCGCCAGACCGACTTTGGCTTGATTGGTATTCTAAACGACAAGAAAGGAATGGCGGAACATTTAAAAGGATTATATCTTTTTTTACGTTCTGATGTAAATCTGTATGATGCCTAGCCCAGGCCAGGATTAGTTATTTTGTAGTATTGTAATATCAATTTTCATTGTAATTTTTTTTCAAGCACAGCACAGCACCCTTGATTTTGATCCCATGTCTAGCCGAACTAAAAGATTTAAATTCGATTGACCTGATGATGATGGGATTATCACTTCAGAAGAATAGAATAAAATCAGACCGGTCTAGTTCAGGCATAGGATAAGCCGTCTAAATTTTTTGTCTGAACATTTTTCACATGTTGGATTAAAAAATTCGTTCTAGACATGTTCCTACGATTAAGAAATGCTGTCAAGTCAATCACAGTTATTAAACTGTATTACCGATCAAAAAAGTTTTAGTTTTAGTGGCGTGTACCCAAGTTGCATTGGATAGTATTTTTAAAAACATGTCAAAATTTCAAAAGGATTTATACTCAGTACAAAATTTGCAATATTTTTCATCGTTCTCCTTGATCCATTGGATTGAAGGAAATATGATTGCAATTGTCAACTGTATGAATTTGGAATGAAGTGAAATGATCCTCGAATGTCCATTTTGTTTTCTGCATGAATGCTCTACTTCACTTTTCTAACATTCTGTTCTGTCTTGTCTTCCAAGTGCCTTCTTTGTCTAAGGCATGGTAGTCAAACTTATGCTTGAGATCCAAGTGTCCATAAACAGAGAATTTTCCTTGTTCGCTTTCTCTTCACGAGTGAAAGTAAAATAGGACGTAAGGACGTAGTGTATGGGCTTCTCGATCCGAGCATGAATTTGAATGTGATGTTCAACTGCCCCATTTACCCTCATAATGGTCCATCATAGACTAGGAAAAAGCTGTTTATGGGCAAATCTTCTTTTTTTCTTTACTTTTTTATTTTCTAGGGCCTGCCTGTCCTCAAATCTACTTTAAACGAGATTAAGAAAAAATAAAATGTCTGTTTTGAGCTTTCAATTCAAAATCTGAGTTTTACACATGAAATTTCGCTACATGGTCATTTCTACCATATTTTTTTGAAGGGATCATCGGTTGGTATTGAAACCAGTAAATTAAAAAATTTAACGAGCCAAACCGGTACGGAAGTCCTTGGTCATAAAATCCGTTTACTCGTTACACCACAACAATAACAGCATAACACAAAGACACAGAAGTCAAAAAGACATAAAGTCCAAGTACTTGTGGTAAATTTTATGTCATTGTTAAACACCTAATAAAAATTTCAGCCTATACTATGATGAAGCTTCTCTTCAGTTTTCAGAATGTGAATTCTTTTATTTGACTTTTGTGGTTTCTTGCACCTGTTCATTGTTTCGTTCCTTTCGGTTTTAGTTGATTCGAACTGGTTAGGAAGTAATTTGGGGTTGAATTCGACACACATTCCAATCCCAGTCTCAATGCTTCAAGACATTGCCATGCTATTGTTCACCTGTAATTAAATTCGACCATCATTGCATTGCATTGCATTGCATTGATGACGTCGTCCGGCCACCTGAGATATCCATTAAAAAAGAATTTTATTTTATTTTTCGGTAGCAGTACGAGTATATTTCTTCACATTTGGAACAATGTACAAAGGCAGGCGGACTTTATCACATAGAAGACATTCATCTAGACATGGTTTTCCTTTTGTCTTCATCTTGTCTATCTGCTCCTTGGAATAATAATGCCTTGGCTAGGCCAAGGCTAGAGTGAAGTAAAGATTAGATCTCCCGGGTGGGACTGGGTAGCTAGCTGTGGCATAATGTCACAGTCATTGCATGATGACAACATGCGCTTTGTCTATTTAGAAGAATGAATTTGATGTCTTTGTTTCCCTCCTTCTGCGTCTGTACGTTACCTGTGCTGATTAGTTGTCTAGCTACTTCTTCAATTGTTTTAAAATCAGAGGTGGTCTCTACACTAGGCTTGACATACTGAAAAATAATGTAGGTAGGTTCAGATGCCCATGGATCTTTATTGTGTTGTTGATCTTCTGTCCCTTGTTTCAGGGGTTAACGGAGCTTTAGCTTTGTCCTGTTCTGTTCTGCCCCAAAATAAAATGTGTTTTGCTCTAGTGTAGTGAGTACCCATTGTCCAAGAAAGGATTTAACGTGAGATATTTGGAGTATTTTGCCCTCAATTTTCTAGAAGATATTTACGGAGACTCCATTTTCTTCTGTAAATACGACTCGCGTAAATTAAGGATAGGATGAAGATAGGAAGACTTGCCTTGCTTTTGCTTTTGCTCTGGTCACCTTTCCCCGTTTGACTCTCATCTAAATGCAAATGCTCCCTCAGTTACCCTCAACTCTGATTTATGTTTTATTGCTGCTGCTGCTGCTCCCATCCACAAATCCTTTCGGCTATGCATCCTGTATTGCTATCTACTCTAGTCTAGTAGTTATAAATAGTGTCGGCTTAGATTCTTCAAACTGAAATGCCTTCAAACCTATTTTCATTCCCATTTAACATAAATATAGCATAAACTACGTACTAGTTGTGTTTTGAAATTTTAGCATAGATGTGAATGCACTAAAATAAAAGATTTTATCATTCCCTTTTTAATTGAATTCCAATTTTAATTTCAACTCATGGTTTTTTATATCTTATGCGTCGGTTCATTAATTTTGTACTGTACTTCGTTGCCATTTGCCATATCATATTTAATAAATCATTTTTTATGAGCTGAAGCAGGATAAGAAATTACCTACGAATAGGGTAGTTAGTCTAACCTATTTAGTTATTCACCTTAGATTAGTCATAATGGCTTTGCCTTGCGTGACGTTAAATTGGTTTAGCCTGCGCTCGAGTACGCAATTAATTAGCCGGACAAAATTTTACCCATCATTCATTTTGTTATTTGAGATTTCTGCGCTGCACTATGACCAATAAAATGTTTACACTACAATGTATTCATTTGTAAATAGCGTGCATTATAAGAAGTAAAGGAAATAGCCAAGACGCTGGTGCAGAAAGCAATAAATTTCATAACGCAACGGTATGGTGCAGCCTGGCGTAACTTATGGCATTTCTCCGACTCATTATTTTTCAAATGAATTGAATCAGTGTTGATTTCCCTTGTCTAATGCAACAACTGTGAGATTAATGAGATTGACCTCTCACAGTTACGTTACGAGTTATTTATGCAAAGAGCTAATCAACTCGGCTTAAGTGTTTTAACAAGAAAAACTCGAAGAGTCATTAACATGGTAATATAATCCCTTAATGCCACTACAGCTTCAGCGTCAGCCAAATGTAGGGAAATTAATCCTTCCTGCCATAGACTTAGAACAATTCAGCTTTCTTCGCTGACTGACTTTCATCGCCGTTTTCTCTAACAGTTTATTTTCTTTTCTTATTTCAGATTCATTTGAAGACACAAAATTGGACAACAAGGATATACATTTTTTTGTAAGTTTCTTTGTCATTTCTTATCGGAATCTGAGAAAAAAATTCTCAATAGATTTTCTTATTTAGCCCACACACATCAGGTTGGCTAATTTAATTTGGGAAAGAGTGCAATGCATTGTCAGTTTAGCTCTGATGCCAAGTACTATTTTTACCTTTGTACATTACGTTACATCAGTCATTTTGGCTCTGATAGTTTGAGAGTAGTTGTTGGCACGGAGAAAGTCCGTCCAAGACCTCGTTTGTACTCAAGGCATGATTGATTGATGCAAGCACAGGGACAGATATCGTGTCGGTCGGATGTTCGCGTTTGAAATCCGTTCGTTCGTTCCTTCCCAGAGCTTTTCGCTCAACGCCTGCCTCTGCCTAACTTGATTAAGGACTTTGTTCCTCAAAAGTTTTCCCAGCTTTAGCTTAACGGGAAACATACATTAGCTCTCAACACTTTTACACTTTTGGAAAGTGATTGAGAAAAGTATTCTTACATGTGTGAAAGTCTTAATGTAAAATCTCATCCATTTGAAAAATTTTAAATTTCTTGTCATCGTCATCAAAACTTTTTACGTCATGTCACGAAATTACGACGAAAAATTTAAAGATTTCTGTAAATTTAAATTTTCCATGCTATGGATTGGATTTGCATGTCATGCCATGCCATGTTTACCACCAAGAATCACTTTTCACTTTTAAGTTATGCAGATGAGAGTCAAAGTTAATGGAACCGGTTCAAATCAAAGTAGCTAAGCTAACCACTCTGAGATTTTACACGACAACAACATTATTTGTATACCCGCATGTGGGCTCATATGTATTGCGTGGTTTTCAGGAAGGAATATTATGCTATTATCACAAAATATTAAAAAACGAGTTGAGTGGCAGGCAGTAGCCTTGCATAGTCTCATCCGTCCAAGTGCACAGTTACCTAGTATTTAACTTTTCCGATAATGATAATAAGTACTAACGTAGGATGATTTCGCTTATAGCTTTAACTCATAGGTATAGTGTTGTAAGTATTTAAATGAGTCCTCCCATTTCCATCGGATTGGATTGGAAACTTAGCTTTGGATTTGACAGCTTTTCTTCCATCTTCGTGAGTCACGGCTTTAACTTAATTACACACCTACTACACAGACAACAACTACCTGTCTATGTCTCGGCTCTTATTATTATTACGTATGCATGCATGCACGCATGTATGCATACTATTCCCAGGAACATCATTAAGTATTTAAATATTACGCATTTCATAGTATTGGACCAGAATTATTCTTGGTTGAGCTAATTAGCAAAATTTCATGTCACGTCGATGTGGTCGGGTCGAAGTCAGAATATTTTTAATGTTAAGAATTTGTTTTTCATTTTTCACTCGCTGGTGAAAGTCCGGGTATAAATCACTGTACTGTACGTGAATTTCCTTCCGGAACACCACATGTTTGTAGAAAGTTTATTTTTGCTTTGATACATATTTTTGATCGGCAATAAATAAACCGGCTGATTTATATAGAACCAAGTGTCAAAAGTCGTTCAAGTCATGTAGCATGCCTGGTGCTTTTGAAAGACTTATGATTTTGTCGGGCTCTATTTAAAATGACACGACGCTCGACGGGTAGCGCCCTCTGGATGTCGCTTGTTTAGATATTTGCCCCGTTCTATTCACCTTCCATTTTATCGTCGTCATGTTATGATTCCACTTACCACTTCTTGTTTAAATTCGATTTAAAAAACGGGTTTTACTTCTCAATTACGTTGTTACAATTTTATGGCGAGCGAGGAAAAGAATTTCGGTCATATTATTCGCCTCAGCATAACATTGGGTTTTGCGTTTATGATTATACTTTCGGTTATGTGCTTATCTATTCATCATAATGCTTAAGCCTAGCTCATTGCTCATTGCTCATTGCACTTTCATGCCCAGCTCAGGAAATAAATTGACGATCATAAACTTAAGATTGGTAATATAATACATTACGTGAGATGCGCTCATCGGTTCATCTTTGCAGCGCAGCTATCATTCATAATAAAAATTACTTATTGCTTCATTGCAAAATATTTTATGTCCTGTGCGACTAACGCAAAAGGTGTGCGCGGTTTATATATTTGCCTAATAAGGAACCGTGCGATGACTCTTTTAAGTGGTGCTCCTGGTGATGGATTGGATTGGATGGACCATTTGACTCCTGATTGTGTTCGACTACTTCTTGATTACTTTTCTCACCTTGTCCGTCGTTCGTGAAATGAAACTGGACCCATTTAAAAGGCCAGCCAAACTTGATAGGTGGTCCGCCGGCTGAATTAATACACAAATCAGGCAGGCAGGGACACGGCTATAGGAATTTCCAAGTTTGAGTTGTAATTTTTGGTCATCACGCAGCGCACTGCAGAATATTATTCAAATGAACTAAAAGTGCTATAATGAAGAATTGAAATTATTCGTGGCACATACGTACCCGCAGTCAGGGCAATTTTATTGATTGCCTAGCCCTATGGCTGGTTTTTAAAATTTTTCTAAAAATGCAAATGACAAGACACGTCAGCCAGGCCAGGGCGCCAATGTTTTATTGTCTGAAAGCCCTAGCCCTAGGTAAGTAATAGCTCCTGGCTTTGATTCCTGATCCGAATTTTTTGATTGATCTCAGATCTTACCAATTAGCAGCTCTAGCACGGCAATGACATTCGATACATTGTAGCTACAGGTACATATATTCCTGATCCGAATTTTTTGATTGATCTCAGATCTTACCAATTAGCAGCACTAGCACGGCAATGACATTCGATACATTGTAGCTACAGGTACATACAAGATTCAGATTATAGTGGACGATTAATTCAAACCTGCCAATGCCAGTACACCTTAATACGTAATAAGTGATAAGAAATGCTAAGTAGGTACGGATGGAAGCATTTTCCAAGTTTGGGCCTACTAATTTTCACGGGACCGCAGGATTGAGCGTTGAGCCTAGAGCATTGCTGATTGGTTCCTACTTAATATGCGATTTGGCATCTCATCTCGAGACGTATAACGTAGACTTGGATTTTATAAACACAGACTCGCGTGACTCAAATAATGTCGGTTTGGTTTTTTATGGTGGCAATGGAATGAATTCCTGGACACAGGCTGAGACTGGCCTGGTGGATCAGCAAAAAACTTGAAAAGATCAACTCGCCAACTTCAAGTTCAAAGTTACTCTTGAGTTTTTTTGTGTATGTGGCTGTGTTAGAAAAACTACATTCCCTTGACTTGACTTTAACTCCCTTCTTGAGAAGTCTGACTTTTTGTTGACTCAGCAGTCAGCAGCAGAAGCAACCGCAGCAGCGGCTCGGCTTGGCTCATGAATCAAATGCCACTATGCCACGAACGAAATGAAATATTCAGAAGGAGAAAAAAAATATCATAAAATAACCAGCAGGAATTCTTCCAGGTTTTTGCATGCATTACATCATACAGTCAACTGGCCACTACACTTTCAAATTTTAAGAGGGAAGTTAGTACAAATAATTAAAATCTGCAATGCAAAATCTGGAAATGCACAGGCCCAAGGTTCGGCTAATTGCATAAACTACCTAAGATTTTTTTATTTCAAGATTTTCAAATCAAGAGACTGATGGCAGACTTGATATTAATAGTTAAGATTGGAGAAAGAAATTAAAAAACCTGGTGAGCTATGCTGGCGTTGACCACTATATTGACAATTGGTTTCCTTTTTGTTTTCTGCGAAAATGGTCAAAGGTCAAGCTTCATTACGATGGAATTTACAGCTCATTGGAATGAAATAGATGATTGCCCTTTCTGTTAAGCCTTAGGCAGCGACAGTTGCGGCCAAGTCAAACCTACAATTTTTATTTCATGGAAATGCATTGTATAGCGGTAGAAAATTATCAGCGCGTTTGCATTACATTACGTTATGAACGAAACGGAGGAATTAGATTAGGGTCGTGATCACAAATCACTTGTAATCGTAATGCTCAATAAGTTTTATCTATTTCAAAATTTGAGTAGACTTTTCTTGAAATTCTGACTAGCAGGACCTTAGTGACTAATTAGCCTAAATTGAGTCATAATAGGAAGGGTTATAATGCAAGGCAAGCCAAGGAGGCGTCACTATGTGAACATAGCTTGGCTCATTATAAATACATTATTTCAAGGGCTGCCTTATCCGCCCATAAAATTAGTATCCCCAACTCAGGTGCTTCCATAAAACACACGACCATGCATATTTTAAACAATACACAATTTACAAGATAATAATACACACTGTGGTACAGTACGGTATGCTTGACACATCTCACACGTACATCCTTTTTCAATAGACAACACATGGACATGGACAAGTACATCGTATAATTTTTATTTTTTATTTCGCCTCTTGTTTATTGTTTGCCTCATCCAATAATTTTCATTTTTTGCTCGCCTAGTATTTATCACCAAAACAGTCTAGAAATATTTGAAAACCGAAATGGCCCGATTGGAAATGGAAACCATTTAGATTGTGAAGATTGACTACGTATGAGCATAATTGATGGATTTCAGTTTCTTTTTTTCACTCCTGCACTGTATCGCACACCACTTCTTAGTTTTAGTTTATAACGTGTTTTCTAGCTCATCTTTAGCTTTGAACATTGAAACTAGATGAAGTACAAGTATATAGGGTAAATGTAATACGAGAATAATTCCACCGAAAGAGCAAAGGCAAAGAGATTCATCTAACTTGTCTCTTGATGAAGAAACTGGTCCATGACTGAGTTGAGAGTTTTTATC
>WJEZ01003755.1:0-10186 GCA_009869925.1 Thalassaphorura encarpata | reverse complement strand
TGCATTTTGAAAAAAGTTCAAAATTTTGAAAAATTGATTTTGAAAAACGTCCACGCCCATACTAATACAACTTGTTCCCCTTATCACCCTGAGCGTTTCAAGCCATTGTTCCATGCTCTCAGCCTGCGCAGACATGAGTTACTGCGTTTTGAAAAAAGTTCAAAATTTCGAAAAAATTATTTTAAAAAACGTCCGAGCCCATGTGAATACACTTGATCCACCTTATCACCCTGAGTGTATTAAGCTATTGATCAATGCTCTAGGTTTGCGCAAGTTATTCACTTGTTGAGTTGAAGATGTTCAGTTCAATCAGATGCCAAAAAGTATACGTTAAGGCAGAGGACGATCGCATGATGCAGTGCTCGGTTTGGAAAGTTGGAAGTCGAAAAGAAAAAATGAAATGCAAGATTTGGTATCATTACAAAAAAATTCCGTGCGTACTATACGAGGGCACAAAGTTAAGGCTATGCCCTTTTTGTGTGAAAATGAGAGAGTTAGAGAACGACATCAATGATAATATTACTACTCCCGTCAGTGAAATCCCAGGTTCTGACAACATAACTTCTGAAAACCTAGGCAACACTGAGGAGGATGGAAAGATCGAACCTGGATATGGGTCGAATAAGAATAATAAGAAATTTTTCTAATTTTTTATTTTGCTTGTAACATTTTATTGAAAGAAAATTTTGAACGTGTCAAATCTTATTGCTCCTCTCCAGCCCGAGATCTGTCGATTGGCGTAGAGATTTTGGAAATCGGTTAAGAACTCTGGGAGGAGATACGTTTACAAGCCGAAATTAAGCAGCACTATTTTGGAGTATTAACTGTGAAACGCGATTGTTATTTTGCTTCCCCAGAAACATGGTCGCTTTGACTATATTCAGTTTATATGCGCTTTTATTTGGATGTATTTATATATGTAGGCGCCTGACCCCCTTGCCCCATTTAACCCAAATAGGGAGGCGTGCAAAGCCAAGGGCTGAATCGTCCGAATCCGAGGAGTTTTGCTATGTGGTCAAGTTTTTTGACCGCTGGAGCACATCCAGATCACACCTAGACCAATCTGATAGACTCGAACGCTCACGCATCTCGTCAATAAACATGCAAACAGGCCAGGCAATATATTTAAATTGAAATTTAATGGGATCAAATTGACCAAAGTTAAATAACTTATAATTACAATGTAGGATGCGTAATTCAGTATAAAACAATTCAATATTTGCACTTTCCAAATGGTTTGAGCCCAGGATTCGCTTCCAAGACCCTTTCATGGACAAACACGTGGTCACTGTAATAAACCAAAACTCCCATACATTTGTAGCCTTTGGATAACATAAATGGCACGACTTGTTTGTTCCTTGGTGGATGAACTTCAATCACCAACACCTAAGATTATAAAATTTACATTACACAGCTGAGCGAAATTTCGATAATGGATGTTTTTACTTTGATATAGATTTTGTCAAATGGGATAGTTTTTAAAATTGGATATTCTGCCCATTCTACATCCAAAGCAAAGAAGTCAACTTCAAATACACCAAGAGCCGACATGATTGAAAAATATGGGACACATTTGACAGAAAATTCTGTAGCGTTAGGATTTTTAAAACCAGATGATTCCAATCCATTCCACCCATCTTCTAAAACTCCACCTCCTACAGCACCGTATTTGATTTTCTTCATTGTAATCTGATAGAAAAATTTTAATTACAAAAATCTTGTCATAATTTGGCTTGAAATTCTTACCATTTGTGGATACGGTTTAGTTGAAACGCAAACATCGGCAATCCAAGCTTTTCGATTCTTTTTAAAAAGTAAGGCCTGTGCACTAGGGTCACTTTCAATGAGGAGTCCATTCCATTTGTAATCTCTTTCCAAAACCAAAGTATTTGAAAAAAATTCTCCGTCATTTGCCCCACATTCAATGAAAAATCCACCAGTCTGCAATTAAAAGAAAATTTTATTAAAATTGCAGCTGAATTAATTGATTCTAAAATGCTTACTATATTTCCCAAATAATATTGAGCAGTTTTCCATTCCTTTCCATTGGCAATTGATGGATCTGCCAATGGTTTATTTAAATTGTAAGGTTCAGTTGAAGGTGGAAACAAGTGATTTTTTCTAATGAATTGCAGCAGCCCAGGGTCACTTTGATCATAAATAATTTCTTTTCCACCAAATACAATTTCTGGTGTCAATTCGCCCCTAGTAGAATTTCCACCCATGTTCCATATTAAAAGAACAAACATGCAAATACAGAGGAAAATCAGAAGTCGTGAAGAAGTCATCACTTAATTGACGCATTGTGCTTGAGGTTAATAATTTATGAATAGAGTTGAACCCTTCCTTTTTTAAACTGTCAAATTAGCACCTTATTTCAGCCTTGTGTATCACAGTCTGAGCAAATTTGATATGCCAGTACCATAAATTCATCCTGAGACATATAAGTAGCGTGAAACTGGCACAATTCTTTTATGAGTCTTTTGTTCAGTTTTCATTTATTTACACAGAGAGGGAAAATGGATAACCCTTGTCAGGTTTAGCTATACTCTGCGGATTACTAATTTAAAATTTGCATATTAGTACGTACGAGCATACTAGGTTAATCTCGGGCGGAACAGAGAACCAGTCAATTTACTCTGCTCTAGTTTCAATACGAGTGCAAGCATAGGTAAAGCTATAACTCAAATGACAAAGGATTGCAATAAATTTTTGTGTTATGAATCAGAAGTAGCGTTTGATGGACTAAACATAATTTGGTGAACTTTTTTCTGTACCTTTCTTGTATACGACAAAAACACGACGAAAAACGATTCAAAATAGACCCCAACGAATTTTTAAAAAAATGTCGGATCTTGGCGCTAGTAACATATCAAAAGGTACCCTTATGAGTTACTATTCAATAAATACGAGGAAGGCAAGGCAAAGGGACCGATTTTAGGTGTAAATTGAAATTTTTTACCTTATTAAATCGGGTTACAATTATTAAATATCCAACTTCAAAATTTCATCTTAAAATCATTTTGCAGCAAAATAGAGTCCAATTAAAATTGAATTCATAATATTTGCTTAATGCATGGTTACATTAAGGAACTAATATTAAATCCAACCATGATTTATTAAGCAATATTGCTGCTTGTTCCCAACACCTGCCTTGCCTTGCAACCATTAATCATTAATCTATCCATGTTCAGACAAGGTCGTTCGTCATGCCAAGTCAATTCTGCATCTGCACTAACGGATTGACGTTAATGCGCGCCTACCACCTTACTTACGCGTTTCACCCAATTCCAATATCTAATCTTCAAATACCACACTAACTCGAACGCTAGCTCGCCGCATGTTTTTGCTAATAATCTGTACAAATCTGACATTTCATTTTATGTACTAGTATTTGTATTGACTGACGTGTCCAATTTACTTTACAATTTGTGCGAGAGGACACGTCAAGTTTAAATTTATTTTACACAGGACCACATCAATAATTTAATCGTGAGTTATAATAATTAAATTTTAAGATACCATTAAAATAAACTAGTATATTTTTTTTATTTCTTAGCTGCAAAATGAGAGTACCGCCAGCCGGAATTGTAGCATTAGCTATTTTATTTGGAATATTAGTTCTCTTCGTATGGTTCGGAGGTCGAGATGCCGATAGTGTTACAAATTATCAAGGGAATTCAAATCAGCAACAGCCTTGTAGAACGTGCAGATGAATTTGTTCAACTCAGACTAAAAGAAGCTGAAGAGATTTGGGCTCGTGGAGTTGCAAATCGGGAAGAGGCTTTAGCAAAATCACAATTACCAGATGCAAATCCTTATGGACTAAAAGACTATCGGGTACTTTGGGATTATTTTTATCCAGATTTCAATTGCCCACATAATGTGGAACGATTGGGCCGAGTTGGTGATGGAGGTAAGGATAATAATAAATTTTCTTACAAACAAAGTAAATTTTATAATTATAATTTTCCTTAGGAAAATGGATTTGTGGAGTTCAACAACTTGTTAAAAAAGGAAAAGACTGTGTCGTGTATTCTTATGGGATTGCAAATGATACTTCATTCGAAGAAGATATTTTAAAGCGTACAGATTGCTCAGTTCATCTTTACGACCATACGATTGATACGAGAAAAATAACTTTACCCAAGAATTACCCTGGTCGTGCTACAATGTCCAAATTGGGCCTTGGTGTTAAGAATACGGACAAATTGAAAACGCTCAAGTCAGAAATGGATGCAAGGGGACATACTTTTATAGATGTTCTCAAAATGGACATTGAAAGAGCAGAATTTGCAGCTTTGGATCAAATCCTGAACGATTTTTCAAATGTATTTCCATTTGGTCAACTACAAATTGAATTTCATTTGAATGGAATGCCTCAAAAAACTATTTTTAAAAGTTTCAAAGCAGTTTGGGAAAAACTTGAAGCAGCTGGGCTACGTGCCTTTAGAAATGAACCAAATTGGTATGTATTTGCCATGTTGAATAAAAAAGTAAATCCATCACTTTATGAATTTTCATTTTTAAATACTAAAGTTGATCATGTTGTTTTGCATGGTTAAGATTTAATCTTATTTTATTACAATAAAATATTCATTTTTGGTAACAGTGTCTTTTTTTTGCATAAATTAACATTCCGAGTCCAAAATTATGAATGCATTTCAGGGTTAAAAAATCTCAAGAGGTCAGGACTCGACTTATCTTAATTCTTTTCATTTAAAGGAATTCTACTACGTTTACTACGAGTTTCATGATTGGGGATTAAAAACGGTAAAAGTTGTGATCTAGTTTTCAATATTGGATTCAGTAGTAAATTCCTTCTCAATCACAACCACATGCCATACGACATCCATAGCCGACCTAACAATGACTTAGGTTACTTTGGTACTTATTTGGCTGAAAAGTGTAGAAATTTGGACATTTGTCCAAAGGATGATTTCATACGATGGTCTTCTCCAGCTGCTTGGAATAGAATAAACTAAGTGATAAAGGATGACCCATTTGTTTGACTGGAGATTAGGAATGGAATGAGGCACTGATAACTTCCATGCAAAATTATACTACAACTATATATACTATACCTCTCTATAATTACTACGAACTATACCAGGTGATCGAGTTATATTTTGACTTCGTCGGCCTGACCTACTGATAATACTGAAAAAGCAAATCCCACCTTGATACATTCGATAAATGAACATTTACAGTCAGTATTTGAATAATCGACCCGAGTTCCGCATAAGTCACGCACTGCTGTGGTCCACCAATCTTTTCACTTTACCACACCACTCTGCCATTTTCCAATGTATTTTTCCGTAGATCACGCATTGAAACTCGATGAAAACTAGTCCACGGAAAAATGGACGCATTTTCCCGTGACCGTAGTACAGTTTACTGAATTTAAAAAAATTAAACTGTTAAACCAATCAATCTGATATTTTGAAATCTCTGTTACTCTGTCTGCTCTAATTTTCTAACAACAGAATGCGAGTGGGAATCGTGTTGGAGTCTACAGCACAAAAAGTTTTGCATCTGCGGAACTCTGGCCTGAGATTGGACCGACCATTTTAAATATTTTATCTCTCTCAAGCAGGTACAGCAGTGCACTGGCACAGGACTATTTTGACGTACGTGATCTGACGCAGATACAAAATTATGTCGGAAAAACCTAAGAACGAAGAATACGTGGTTTTAATTAGATTTTAATAACAATATTATTTTAAAAGTGTTCAGTCCGACTATACTAGTGTGTGTGATATGCAACCTGCATACAAAGTGCTTTTTTCCCTAATTGGAATATTTTTTATACTAGAATTAATTAACCTATACGCTTATCGTAACCCACCTGAAACACCTGTTCCAATTCCCGCATTGGTATGTTTGAGACTTTTATTCTATATTTACTTTTATTAGTTATTTTTGACAATTTAAATTCCTTATTTGTTTAAGAATGAATTTGCCAAATTGGAAGCACAAATTTCAATCATTCCAACTCCAGTCACCAGGAAAGAAGAAGAAATTGATATTATTTGGCTCAAATTGGTGGGGATCGCATTTTCCTTATGTGAATGACACAAAAGATGTCTGCCCACAATGTGATTTTACAGAAAATCTGGATTTATTTAACATTAGTGATGCTGTCATTTTCAACGCTCTTACAATTCCGAAAAAGTATAATTTCAAATTAAAATTATTATGACGCATGCGTATGCATTAATGCTGATTTAATTCCGAACAGGCCACCTAAAAATAGACCAAAAGGCCAAATATGGATTTGGTACATGCTTGAATCTTATCAAACTAGAAATGATGCAGCAAATTATGGAAACATGATTCAATTGGACAATGACATACAGGAAGGATTCGGACATATTTATACCATATGGACGTGTCATTTCAATCCATGATATTCCTCGACCACCATTTAATCAAACTTGGGCCTATATACCCGATGAAGTCACTCATAATCATGATATGTACGAAGAATCTCTCATGAAGGCTCCAACGGAAGATGAATTAAAGTAAATTTAGTCATTATAAATATATTTTTAAAATTTATATGAATTTTTACCAGGGATCGGAAGTTAATTGCATGGATTAATTCAAAATGCCACGACGTGCTCTCATTACGAGGACAAATCGTTGAAGGACTCAGAAAATACGTGACTATTGATGAATACGGCAAATGTGGAAAGTTTAAATGCCAAATCCCCAGGCACAAGACATATACGAGTGGAAATGTTGGGATAAATTGTCGTTTAAATATATCAAAAAAGTATAAATTTTATTTAGGACTAGAAAATAATTTATGTGAGGATTATGTGACTGAAAAACTTTTTGACACGATGTACATGCAAATGGTGCCTATAGTGTATGGAGGAGCCAATTATAGTGAAATTGCTCCAAAGGGTTCATATATAAATGTAGGAGATTTTAAAAGTATCAAATCCCTTGCTGACTATTTAATTTTTTTGGATAACAATCCAAAAGAATATCTCAAATATTTTGAATGGAGGAAAAATTATTGGGTACAAAATAATGGATTTCTAATGGGTTATTGTGATTTGTGTAAAAAATTATTAGCTAAGGATCCACCTATGCCCAAAGTTTATGCAGATGTTAAAACGTGGTGGAATCGAAGGAGTGATTATGATGTGTCAAAAAAATTGGCATGCAATAATCCTTCTAATCATACTATTTTTGAAACTGAAGATTGGTTCAAATTTTACTCGTCATAAAATAAAGAGCACATTAATTAAATTAAATGCCGAGTCCACACGTTAAATTATACATTAATTTAATATTAGTCAATACAAAGTTGCCAAAAATGACAAATTTCCAGCGAAATCTCGTATTGACAAGCAGACGTAAGTTTTTCCTGACGTAAGTTTTTCCCTCATTCCGTAGATTTAGAAATGGAATATGCAAATAGGTAATGAGGATGTGGGTCTTTTGCCCAGTTATGAGAGTTTGTCCTATCTTCTGCCTTAATTGCACGGGATGCCGCATAGGATTAACTCCGCTTCTATTGACACATGATGAAAAAATGAAATTGAGGTGAATTAAGTCATAAACTTCGGTTGAGAAAAAAGGACTGATATTTAAAATCAGAATAGAGCTTTAACTCAATCCCTTTACACACATTTGGCTTATATCAATTGCCTTTCATATGGAATCGTACTTGACAGAGTTTGAATTACTGACTCAGCCCAGTTGAGAGAGATGAGGTCTCTGGATTTTGGAAAGCTTTGGTTTTTTAAATTAATTATACCAGGCATATTATTCCCAATAATTTTATACCATGGAAGTACTCAACTCAACTCTACATTTAGTACAAGGTCAATTTCAAAGACAAAGACACTGAATATTAGACATAAAATTTTAGAACATACCAAAGCCAGAACCACTTCGACATCACCAGAGCCTGAAAACAATAATGCGAAAACAACCAGCATTGGTATTGGCATAAAAATAATTTTATTTGCCTCTCCATGGTACGAAGTCCTAGGGTCAAAATTCCCTTTCTTTGAGGAAGCCACTAGTGTTTGCCCAGCTTGCACGTTTACACAAGACATGGCATTGCTAAGCACTAGTCATGCTGTCGTCCTTCTGCCTGAAAACAAGAATGCGAAAATAAAAAACATTGGTATTGGCATAAAAAGAATTTTATTTGCCTCTCCCTGGTACGAAGTCCTAGGGTCAAAATTCGCTTTCTTTGAGGAAGCCACTAGTGTTTGCCCAGCTTGCACGTTTACACAAGACATGGCATTGCTAAGCACTAGTCATGCTGTCGTACTTCACGGAGTATCCATGAATATTACGTGCGTTCAGATTTCGGAGTTTAAAATTTACTAGGTAAAATTATGAAAATTTGTTCCTTTGTCCCTAGACCTCCAAAAAGTCGAAGTTTTCCAGAACAGATTTGGATTTGGTTGTACGATGAAGCTCCAGCTAAGTATAACACAGGCGGATATTTCAAGAAGCTTAAGAATTATTCAAATTTCTTTAATTGGACCATGACGTTGCGTCATGATTCTGACGTGCCTTGGACATATGGACGATTTGTATTGAGAAATAAAACAGCAATGCCAGGGTTCAATGAGAGATGGGCATTTCTTCCAAGTGACATCACGCAAACGAATGACATTTACGATAACTCTACTATGCGAATTCCAACGGTAGAGGAGCTCAAGTAATGAAAACGAATAATTCGGTATAATCAATTACATGCTAAAAAATATAATGCTAATTTTAATTGCAGGAATAGGAAATTGGTAGCTTGGATTTCTTCAAATTGCGGTGGAGCGTCAGACAGGAACAATGTGGTCAGACAATTATTAAATTTTAACATATCAATAGATCATTATGGAAGATGTGGAAATTTTTCTTGTGGAAGTGATGCTTCGTACAAAGTAAAGAATCGTACTCGGGTTACTGGAAATTCTGGATTAGATTGCCGTTTCAAAATTGCCAAGAATTAAAAATTCTACTTAGCCCTCGAGAATTCTTTATGCGAAGACTACGTGACAGAAAAATATTTTGATACTCTATTGACAAACATGGTTCCAATCGTTTATGGTTCCGCCAATTATTCAAAATTTGCACCTTCAAAATCTTTTATTAATGTTGCAGATTTTCCAAATATTAAAGAATTAGCAGAATATCTCAAATTTTTGGATAAAAACACAACAGAGTATCTCAAATATTTTGAATGGAGAAAAGATTATTGGGTACGAAATAATCATTTTGTCATTATGTATTGCTCTATATGTGATAAACTTTGGAATCCTGGTCCACCAAAGCTCTATTCAGATATTCCAGGATGGTACGCCAAGGCAAGTGATTTTAAAATTTCGGGACGTAGTGGTTGTATAAGTCCGAAGGAGTTTGTTTTCAGAAATGTTACACACGTTTAGATTAATCTACACCAATGTAATTCAGTAATTTTGAAGGAACCGTGACATATTTATAGTCCGGAACACAACACAAATTATACATCATCAAGTAAGTTAGACAACACTAATGGACTTAACTAAAATTACTTCCAGTTTCGTTCCATTCCAGTGCAGTATTTACATTTTCCAGTCCTTCCACAATTATTTAGATTAATCTACACAACAAGCAACGTCATTAGTCAGTCTGCTCTGCTCTACGTGAGATATATTAAAGGTCTGATGTACATCCGGAATAATTTTGAGTAAAATATTGTGTTGTTGTTGCTTGTGTAATTTTTTAATTAAAATTTTGTAACGTATTTGAAATTAATACACATAAATTCTGCACAGGTAAAATAACAAGAGATCAGACAATCATTTTATCTTTAGAATTTGCATGGTAAGCAGGTAGACAAGGGTGGACCTTTCCTGATCCTAGTCTTATTGGTATTGAAGGTATTAGGTTTCCCAATATCCCTCTCTAGAAATTGAGCATAGCAACGCAACTTTCCGTGTAAATAGCAATAGTAGCACATCATGTCTACTGATAAAATTTATCAGCAAAGTATTACGTGCGTGCGCGCGAGCAAATGTGAAACAAAAGCAAGAGCAGGCACAATACAGTGCTCTATTTACATGTGAAAATAGCTGATTGACATACATAGTGAATTATTTACTCACGAGTGAATCATGTTACAAAATTTTGGAAAATTTACATTTTTCAAAATAATTGCAGCAGGGTTAATAGT
>WJEZ01003754.1:0-10186 GCA_009869925.1 Thalassaphorura encarpata | reverse complement strand
ATTCATCAGTATATGCAGTCGATTATTCAACGATTCATGTGTGCTATTCTTTTCGGAATCTTAATTCAAGTAAAATAGTATAAATTCTGAATGATTTTTATGTTACTCCATTCTGTCCAGTTGTTAAGCGGTCATAAGTAAACGATTCGTCCCTTATAGCTGTCTCCGCTGAAATGACCTGATGGACCCACCAGGTTTGGCCCAAAAGCCTAACAACAAACATCGTTGAGTCACCATGAACCCACCCTATTAGGAGGGAGGGCAAACAAACAACACGGGAACCAACACAACAAGTTTACTTGCCCTGGATGATCCTATATTGGAATTAATTGGAAAACACTTCGAATTAATTTGGAAAACGCTTCAAATTAATTCGGAAAACGCTTCGAATTAATTTGGAAAACGCTTAGAATTAATTTGGAAAACGCTTCGAATAAATATGCAAAACGCTTCGAATTGTTTGGAAAATGCTTTGAGGTAATTTGGAAAACGCTTCGAATTAGTTGACAGTGGCGCGTAGCTATATACGCCGAGTCAGAGTGAGTCAATAAAAGCTACTTTCGGGTGATCTCATACTTCACTCTCAAAGTAATATTTTATTTTAAATGGATTTGTAGTTTCATGCGGTACTCCAAAAATTAAATTAATTTTTCCGTGCGTCAAGGCCATTTTAATTAAAAATTAAATTTGGTGCAGGTTAAATTCTTAATTTTAATATTTCATCCTGTACCAAATTAATATTTAATTAAAAGTGGAATTAAAGTGCGAGAAAAAAATAATGTTTGGTCACATGACCTTCAATATGGAAGATATTCTTTGGTGATCACCGCCTATCTAGCTAATGTTAAATGAAAATGATCACCAAACAAGAAAAAAACATTCAAATTTTTAAGTATGAGATCTCCTGGAAGGGAAGAAATGGTTGTCTTGACGCATTTTGCGCTGAGTATGATACGTGAATTCGACCAGCGTACAAATAAATTTTTGTTAGACCAAATTAAATTGGTTTTACTTTTACTGATCGAATAGTTTAGGCAACTAATACTAAACTGAAAACAACAAGACAATCGGTAGTTGGCAGGGAATTGGTTAAGGAAAATTTGTGACATTAAAAGCTGTTTTGTGCGATTAAATTTCATACCTCGTGGTGCATATGTATAGTAGCAAACGTTAAACGTCAGAACTCATGAAAATTCAGATTTTATATATAAGGATTTAAATAAACTCTTCACTTTTCTACTTTTATTTTCAAAATTAGATTACAGACAGGCTATCCGACCTCGTCCTCCTCTGAGTTTTTTTCAAGGTTTGTCCTCATTCTGACTGATTTTATGAGTAAACTAGACTAAAACGCCATTTTTAAAATGGGTTGGATTAATTTGTGTTTGAAAACATCTAATATGGATCAAAATTTTTTTGAAAAAAACCCATCCATAGGAGTACAACTACAGGTTTACGAAAATTCGAACACAATGCACTCGAAGTGGTGAAACGAATTTTTAATTACATTTGAATAGAGTTTTAATTTTGAGCATTTCACGAATTTTGCCAACTTTGATTAATTTCGCATAGAGTAGTAAAAGAACGCGAATTGACATTGAATTTTTGAATCTCGCGCATCAGAACAAAGAATGTAACGGTGCGTCAGGGTTGGTGAAATAGAGTATTAAAATGGCACGACTGAACGTGCCATTGAATGTTTGAATTTCGCGGGTTTGAACAAAGGATGTACGGTGCGTCAGGGTTGGGGCTAAAGAGGCTAGAAATCTCTATGGCCCTCGAATTATTTGGAAAACGCTTATTGATATTCGCAAAAAGGGCGAGACAAGGTTGTTTTGTAGACTAAACAGTCAACAAATAAATAGGTAGCGTCGCGATTTTAACACATGCGTAAAGACTTTGATTGTGTGTCCGATAAAAAAATCATCGACACGTGTAGACACCAAGCACCCATCCATCGTGCGTACATAACCTTTTAGGACTGAACAAGTGTAATGCATGCATGTACTACTATCTGAAATGAACTCGATTGCCAAAATAATTCTCACTTCCTTGCAAGGTGTTGCAATCTCACTAATCTATTACTGCAGCTAGCATGTCATTCATGATTGGGCTGACACCCTGCCTGTTTTTGCTTTTGCAATTTTTAAGCCTGCTGGCTGGCCTAGGAAGCAAAGTACAAGTGAACTACGCACTAAAGTTCATAACACATTTTCACGAGTTGAACAGTACACCACAGCACAGCACATGCATTTCATTTCATTTTGTACCTGCCCACAAATTTCATGATTCGCGGCACACTTTTTCATCCATCTCCAGTTCTTGGGCTTAAATTCTGAATTAGAAATATTAATTCTCAAAACTCACCTTGTTAAGATGCAAAGGACAGTATGTTTTGTACATGAGTAGTTTCACTGTATGTTAGGATATTTTTAGACTGCAAAGAAATGACAAAATTGTAAATTCTTAATAGGATGAATAGGAACCAAGTGGTAGGAGGGGGTTGGATCCCTGGGTTATAGTCATATCCAAAATAAAATAATCCACGGAAGAAGAATATCAAGGAGAGAATTGCGCCTTGCATTTGCTTTGCTTTGCTTTGTATGTAAGTTGGATGTCAGTCCAGTCAGCTGGTGAAGTTGAGTCACAACGTCACAGATTCACACATAACAAGTAAGGCCAGAAGAACCCAGAAAATTGTCCACATGCAAACAAAAAAAAAGAATAGAAAGAGGAAGGATTAACTGAACCCAGACTAAAATCATCATCCTCAGGTTAATTTCCACTTCCACTCCAGACTCCAAGAATCTTACCTGGATGGGAAAAATCCTTGAAATTGCTCCTATCGTCTTTGTTACCCCAGAACGGAGACAAACACGGAGGTCAGGTCAAGGTCTGGCGGTGGTGGTGGTGGTGTAGGTGGTGGCTGTGACTGGGGGGAAGAAGAAGAGGACGAAGGAGGACAAGAGCAGCAGCAGCAGCAGGAGTGGAAGGATAACGAGTCCTGGGTCCTCAACAACGGTGGTCGTCACGGGCTGGATAATTTGGAAGGAATAGAAATGGCTGTTAGAAAAATGGGGGTAAGCCCCTCCAAGGGTGGGGATGTAGGCCTTGAACGTCTCAAGGTTCTTTATCCACTCGTCAATGAGGCTGAAAATCCACTCCCACTGTCTTGGAGTCCAAAGGATAAATTCAATTTTATTGGACTCTCACAAAGTAATCTCAGGGTTCATTACAAGGGTGAGGTTCATCTTTTCTTTGTGTTTTTCATTTCGTTTGTGAGTAGTAGTGTGTTTAGTGTGTTCATGAGGGTGTTTGTCTCTGGAATGAATGTTTTCCTCTGTATGGGGTCAGGATTACATGAAATTAAGGTGTTCAAGGGTCACAGACAGATGGGTGGGGTAATTGAGTAATTGCTCACTTAAACAAAATTTACTGATCATTTAAAGTCCGATTTAAGTTTATTGCGTTAATTGTTAACCTATTACCGTTAGAATTAGTTCCATTAATTAGATCTTTCCTTTGTTTTTGTTTTTGCCAAAGTGCGCAGTTAGTTACTTGTAATGTATGTATGCAAGCAGGCTTAATGCAATCAAATCAATAATGAAGTCTAAAGCCGAAGTCATGTGGTTTTATAGACGAACTAAGAATAGAAGATGGATAAATGTTTATAAATTAATTTACAAAAGTATGGACCCCAAACGAAACGCTATCCCTAAATACCCAGTATTCCTTGTCCAATTCCAATTCCATGGTCAATTGTTGTTGTTGGTTCGGTGGTTGGGTAAGTCAGTGGGCATTTTGACTAATGCTCAAAAACTGTCGAATGTTCGTAGTGAGTATAAATGAGTCGTTAATTTATAAAAGAATGGCTTACTAAAATCCAGGGCATGGTAAAGGTCACAAGGATGCTGCGAGTGTTCGAGCTACACATCCAATCCCAGCAGCCTGTGGCATTTATTACTTTGAAGTCAAAGTCATCTCCAAAGGTCGTGATGGGTGAGTTAAAATCATTTGTTTACTTAAATTTAATCTTGTTCGTAATTCAAGTAGTATCGGTAATGTGGTTATGTATTTTACTTAAGATTCAAAATCAAATCAGTAGAATTATTGAGTATGAAATGTATTAGCCGATGATGAAGATGAGTTCATTTAAATTTTCTCAAGGATAAGGTGTCCATAAAATGCTTAAGCTTAATGCACTTTAGCATTAACTTTACTTTGATTATGATGAATTCATATAGTACACGATGATGAGTACGAGTATTATTGCGCGTTGGGTGTAGAGCAATTTAAATTCGAAACCCGGAAGTCAATATAGAAATTACAAGGCAGTTTATAGTTTATTGTTTGATTTCCATATCTCTAATTTCAATGCAATACAAAAGCTGGTAAGCTTAACCACATAAATTCTTTGATTGTGATGTTAAAAATTATCTTGCTCCTCTGCAAGTCTGCGCTCTGCTGGTAATATTAGTTTCCTTATATACGAAGAAGACAATTAAGATTGTACTCAGGGTCTATTTCCCGTTATTCCATTCGAATCGATATTTTTACTTTACTAGCAATAAAAATTGCATGCCAGTGAACTGAAAGAGATGGCAAAGGCGAAAACCATGTTATGCGCTAACACTTGTATTCTATTGGTACTGGATTGGATTGCATACAAGTCGATTATTATTGAATTTCGACTTCTATTAACAACTTTTCTTAATTAGTCATGAGTTTAATTAACCTCATTTTCAATTTTTGTTGCAGATATATGGGAATAGGTTTATCAGCAGCTGGAGTAAACATGAACAGACTTCCAGGCTGGGACAAACATTCTTACGGGTAAGGAAGAGTTATACTTTTGTTACAATTCAATTTATGAGAATCGATTAGTATAAGTATAGTTGTCAAAATAATAGAGAACACCCATTTAACCTAATCTATTACAACACTACATACAAAGTACAAACCGTAAGACCGTAACTCCTTGTTGGATAGAGTCATTGAAATTAGGATATGGTTTGAAATTGTGTGCGATGTAAATCTATACTCTCACACCCAAGTAGACTACACACTTAAGTTTCTTACGAATAAGAACTTTACTTAATTCAACAAGCTAAGCCGTTGGACTGACAAAGTGAACTAGTTAAATCTAAGTGAAGTGCTAAATTAATATTCACCTAATGTTTCCAGTTGTCATTACAATTGTAATTACTTTGAGTAAAATAATAATTTAAAAGTCATGTTTTTGCTAAGACATAGAAATGTAAGCTATAGCTTGGGTGCTTGGGATAGGATACGAGAAATAGGTGTTAAATAGTTAAACATTAAGCTGTGAGCGATCAACCTATAATTCTCTTGCTGTTGCTGCTCACAGGTATCATGGAGATGATGGGCACAGTTTCTGTTCTTCGGGTACAGGACAACCTTATGGCCCGACATTCACGACTGGAGACGTTATTGGCTGTGGAATTAATCTTTTGGACAATACTTGCTTCTACACGAAAAACGGTCATCATCTCGGCATTGCCTTTACGGATCTTCCGGTAATTTAATCAAATTTACCTTCATTTGTCACTAATGTTTAATTGAAGAAAATAGTTTATTCTGGTGTTGGTTCGATTCTAGACTAATGATAAATTTGTTGTCTATTTTAGCCAAATATGTACCCAACCGTAGGGCTCCAAACTCCTGGAGAAATTGTGGAAGCAAATTTTGGGCAGCAACCATTTGTTTTTGATATCGAAGATATGATGAGAGAATTGAGAGCGAGGACACGGGTGACAGTCCAAAAATATGCAATTCCAGATACTTACCGGAACTGGGGAGGAATTATGAACAAGTACTTGACATAATTTATGATCTTGCTCACTCACTCTGTTTCTGTATTAGATTTATTTAAACTATTTTTTGAAATTACTTAGAATGGTTATGTCCTACCTGGTTCACCATGGCTATTGCTCAACTGCCGAAGCTTTCGCAAAGACTTGTGGTCAAATTGTGGCTGAGGATCTTGTGTCCATGCAAAATCGACAGAGTAAGTTGTTTGAAGCCATTTGAAAATTAAAATGTAGTAGGACTTAGAATTTTGTCAATAGAACGAAATACTAAATAAACTTTGATGTTATGTGATTACAGAGATTCAGAAATTAGTCTTAGAAGGTCAAATCCCAGAAGCAGAAGAAGAAACTAAAAACTTATACCCAAACCTGCTTGATACAAATCCAGACCTACTATTTATGCTCAGATGTCGACACTTTGTTGAGCTAGTAGGGAAATCAATGACGAGGAAAAATGGGAGATATTGTAAAATAGTAGAGGACAACGATGCTTCTCATCAGCACAATGGAATGGAAAACAATGGAGTTTATAATGGCAACAAATCACCGTCGGCTAAGGATTCTCATCATGGTGGAGGATGTGAGGATATGGATATCACTTATACAAATGGGTATCAAAATGGGTCTAATCGAAACGACGGTGTTGATGAAATGGGTACGTTAATTAAATCTAAGAAATTTGCGCATAGACACCAGACTTCATTACATTTGACAGCATTTTAGTAATTGACAATTCTTTCTAGATGTTGAAATTGTGTCCACGTCTTCCTCAGTGAAAAAAGTGAGCAGTAGCTCATCAAACTCGTCACTTCACTCTGAATCTGATTCCTGCAATGGGGATTCCTCTAGTAATCACAGTAATAGCAATAATGGGCATCTTGAAGTAGCTTCAAGTAGTAATGGAAGGTGCTCTCCTTCCTTGACCAAAGGAGTAGCAAATGGAAATCAACAAAATGGAAGTCAGTCCACAATGAATGGAATAGATGCTGTTGAGCATTTACTCCAAGTTGGTCGAGAACTCCAAACTCTGAGTTTGACAATGAGACAAGTTTATGGAAGGAGTGAGAGCAACAAAAAATTGATTGAAAATGCTTTCTCTCTCTTAGCCTATGCAGATCCTTGGAATTCCCCTGTTGGGTGGCAATTATCCCCAAGACAAAGGGAACCTGTGAGTGCTGCCCTTAATTCAGCGATCCTCCAGTCAATTCAACTACCCCGTACCCCACCCCTTCAAGTTGCCCTCAATCATGCCCATCTCCTCCTCGCCCAACAAGCTCGGAGTGGGTTAGGGGGATGTGCCTTTGTTGATCTCGACATGCAAGCCGACATCAAATAATGATCGATTTTCGTCCTAGGGCTTTGTAATTAATTAGAATCATTAGGTTTAGGTATAGCTATGTAAAGTATAGGCGCGGATCGGAATCGGATCGGATAACATTACTACAAACAAACATGCATAATTCATTAATTTGTACGTAAATACGGAAACTAAATTTGGTTTGGCTTCTCAGTGCTGTGTGCTAGGCTCTTCTCCATTGTTATGCAATTAATGACTAGACTAATGACTTAATTCGCATCAATAATTTTAAAAAGTCAGTCGATCATGGTCATAGTCTAACGAAATGGTTAAATGAATTGGATATCTGTGTAGTATGTTCGCTCCATTGTTTGTGTGTGTCAGACTCACCCCGTTCAAAATTCAAAAGATTGCCAATCAATTTTAAAATTTTAAATTCGTTCTTATACATTTTTTATAATTGAAGCCAAAATCAAAGTTTTAATTCATAGTTAATTTTCGGTTGGACAAAGAGAACGGCAAGAAAAACAATCGGACATTAGGGAGCGTAATAAAATCAATTTTCAATTTTGGCCTAGGGTAGGAGTTGAATTGAGTTGTCTAATGTTGGGTTGGGCATTAGCTAGTACTACCGGTGTGAAAATTAAGAAAATAGAGGGAAATCGGAAAGAGTAACAAAGTGATGAAGGAAGACGGAATTGTAAATATGAGAATATGACGAGCTCTCACATGTGATAATCAGAAAATATCCTTTAGATTTTTTAAAGAATAGCTCGGAGAGATGAGGAAGGATAGGATCAAGTATTGTGGGATGGGAACAACAATGGAAATTAGAAAACATCAGTGGTCAAAATTGAAGATTCAAGATTACTACTATAGTTTTGACTTCTTGGATGGAGTATTGAATTGACAAGAGTTGAAAAGAAAATATTCAATTATCCAATGTCGGAAACCGTAGAGCGGGATTTCGGATTTTATGGATATGGAATTGATTCGAGGAAATCCTCGAATTCGTTGTAAATAAATCTAGACAAGCAGTGAAAAGAATACAAAAGTTTGGCAGGAATGTCATGTAAAGTAATGTAATGTAGTGGCTGTAAGTAACGGTCAGGTCAGGATAGGGCTAATCTTAATTGAAAAAGGATTACGGTTTGAAATTTATTGCTCTAAATGTGCTCGAAGTAGTTATTGAGAAAAGCTTGGATTTTGATTTGGTTTTTAGCCAGTTAAAGTAAAAGGTTGGTTTGGGTACTATTTCAATTTCACGTCTGCTTTGCTGCCAAAGTGTGAATTTTTTGTATTTAACAAAGAATAAAAAAATCGTGAAATTTTGAATAGGTTTATGGATTTGGATTCGCTTTAAGTTTTGGCTTCAACAAATGTTTGGATTTCAATTAAGTTGTCCTACAAAATTTAACTTCTTAAAAAATTATGAAAGTCCCCAATTTCTCATTCATTCATAATCAGTTTGTTGATTATGCTCCAGTGCCCATCTCGTGTGTTTTTTAACTAATTATTAATGTTGAAATGTATAATTGTACATGAATTATGAATGTGTATGAAATGTAAAAAACATGTTTCAGGTCTAATATGATTTAAAAACTTAAATACGTACAAGAATAAAATATCTAATCGGAAAGTTGAGTTAAGCGAGACACAACTCTGTCAGAGTTTAGGTGAATATTATGCACAGAAAATGTGTAATTGTAGTTGTAAAGAAAATCTTAACTTACTCTACATTCTACACTACAAAAGCAGAAAAATTCCATGCATGAAGAAAAGTGAAGACGAAGGGGACTATACACTAAACCTATGCAATATGCTATGCAATGGGAAAAAGTGCATTGAAAATGAAAAACTGAAAATCATGAATAAAACTCGAATTGAAATCCGAATTGATCAAATGTCTAATGTCGTTAATTGACCAATTAGTTAATACTAATTTTGGATTAGATCAGAATCTAGTAAATTTGTATCGGAACATCGCACTTGAATATAATTTGCAAAAGCCCATACGCACGCGCGAATCTGTAGCTAGTGGTATTTAATTCTTAATTGCGCGGCGATCTTAAGCTTAATATAATTGAATTCATCAAGCGACAGATGACAGTCTCATTTAAGACAAAGGAGAGCACGTCGCGCCATACAAAAAGCCAATTTAGCGCGCAAAAGCGCAGCGCGCCGCAAACAGTCACGCAGTTCTGTCTCATGGTGAAAATTCTACAAGTGAAAGTCCGCCCATTCATTGCATTTCGTTCAGACTTTCATCTGGCTGGCTCTTCTACCCGCCAAACCCGATTTTTTCGGTGTGGACAGTAACACAAGTTTGGTCCGTAGTTGGATTCGATCGTCCGTTGGTTTCTTCGGAGTGACGTGAATATTATTTTCTGGCTGGCTTGGATATTCGGGGATCCGAATCCGAACCCAGTACGTGAGCGTGCAGCCGACATACGAGGCAAGGCAAAAGGGGTCGGCAAGTTAAATTTTCACTTGGGTGGGGCGTGCCTTGCTTTGGCTGGTCTGGTTCTGGTTCTAGCTTTAGCTTTGCTCCTTTGCTTATGGTTTAGTCCACACTCCACTACTCGTTTGAGTCTGAGACACATGAAAGAGTGACAATTCAAAGTCAGGCAAGGCAAGGCTTAGGAGAAAAAAAGCGTCCTTATTGTTGTTATTCCTTCTGACCGGGAACTTTGCTGCTCCTCCTGACAAGTACCGACTACGGCTACGGCGTTCTTCAGTGTTGTGATTCAGTGATATTATTTAATTCTCATACGGATTTGGATTTGGTGATTAGTTGATTTGTCAAACCAAGCCTAGCAAAGCGGAGCGGCTGGCGAAGCGAACGATTTGGACTACTGACTGATTTGTCATTTGTCAAGTCAAAGTTAAAAAGCGACTAAATCCTGACGAAGTAGTAGCAAAGAATTTTCTCCAGTCCAATCCAAAGGAAGGAACCCTAGAGGGAACAAATCCAACAATGGGTTGTGCAATGTCTGCAGAGGAAAGGGCAGCTTTGGCCCGCTCAAAATTAATTGAAAAGAATTTGAAAGAAGATGGG
>WJEZ01003753.1:0-10189 GCA_009869925.1 Thalassaphorura encarpata | reverse complement strand
CCTCCAGCATTAATTCCAACGAGAAACACAAAGAGTGCAATCAAAACGAAACACTGGAAATAAAATTTAAATTTTGAGATAAAATCTAGTTTCTTAATTTGAGCTAGTGCTATGATTTTTAATCTCTTACGCAAACCGCTTTCATTTCCTCAGTTTTGATATTTAATCACTGATTTAAAAGACAACGGAAATTAACCTCGTCACCGAATAATTTAGCAAACTCAAATAAAACCTCAGACAAATTTCCTCATCTTTTATAGACATCCCAGATTGCGAGCGTCTTGCTCGTGCTTCTTGTGCCCAATCATCAATTTCACGGATTCAAGAAATCACTCATGGATGACAACGATGATCAAGTTCAAGAAAACTATAGATCTAAAAGTAAAAATAATATCCAATGTGTCTAAGTAAGTAGAAGATTTGAAGGATTCTGAGATTATGGAGGAGTTCAGTTGTCAGCTCGTGGATTCCACGTCAAGGTTAATTTATGTCTCAATTTCACAGTGAAATCCCGAAGGACGATATGCCGGATGGATAACCTGCCTGTGATTTATCATATGCCATATAATGCGATGGAATTTTTGAGCCGGTTATACAGCTAAATCAACCGGAGAAAATCAATCCAAAAGTGTGAAAACAATGCTTAGGCTAAAAATAGGCTACCAAATCATCATAAATATGTTTATGATAAAAAGAATCTGAATTCACTCAAAAATTTATTTTCGTTTCCTTAATTATGCGAATAACTTATTTGACTAAGTTTTGCTAAAAAAGTCTTATTTGGATTTTTTACACTTTGGAGCGAAAACTCGACTAGTACTTGTTAAATGGTTAAACAAACATTCACGGCTTGTTTCTCTTATTTTCCGTTTGTTCTCTCAATAGTGGGAGTTGAATATTCCAAAAAGCGCAATGGTCTGGCCTTGGTCCGAAAATATTGTCTGGTGTGATATCCGAAATCACAGTTCCATTTATGTCCAGATAAACTGGCGCTTCAGCTGTATACTCCAACCAGTTTTCCGAAGGTACTCTAGTGTGTGAAAATTAAAATAATTAAAGAGAGGAACGAAATATGCAGATACTAAAGTTTTTGCCCAACTTACCCAGTTTTTGCAAAATTAACCCAATATTCCTGCATCTTCCTGGACAATTCCTTTTCACGTGCTGGAGCTGACGAATCCTTTAATGGCAATCCGAATGTGTATTCCAATTCTGACCCATGACATGCTCCCATCCATTCTCCACATAAGTACGAGTTTTCCTTTGTCTGCAAATACAGCATAGTCAGGCAAAATAGCAAAAAAGTTAGAGTGCGTAGCTAGAACGGTACTCACATGCGTGAACCAGTAGTTATAAATTTTCCTGCCATTGTTGGTCCATTGTCGTGCAAAATTCTGAGATGGACAAACAAAAGTATAATCTCCAGCTGCTTCGACGAGTAGTCTTGCGTTCGCAATCCTATCGTTAAAGTTTTCCCAATTAGTGTACTGTATAAAGCATTGGAATTAATTTTGGCCTAAATATAAAGAAAAATTTCTGTATTTTTATACATGAGTAATTATAGCATCTTGTTCATAGGCAGGTCGGTCGGCCAACACTTTACGAAACAAGGTTTCATGAACTTCTGGTGTAAAAGATGGATGAAATCCACGGTTAAAATACTCTGGATAACTGATCAAGAGCAAATAACCTCCTTCGTCACGATTATTCCCCATTAAAAAATCAACTTGAGAATTGGCTGGGTCCTTTAATAAGTTTTCGGGAGTGTCTGTCAGGAAATAATCATCGACCGTAAAAGCAGCTTCAAAGTCAATAAAATATTTGGCGACATAATTTGCATAAGTGAGCAAAATGTGATCCTTTGTTCTTAGGCAGGCGATGATCTCAGAAATTTCCTGCATTAATTGTTCAAGTTATTCAAAACTTTTAATGTGTGTCGGAATTGGATTTTTGACGAACCTTTGGTGGGATTTCTTCAAGGGAAAAGCATCCTGCATACTCTGCATATTCATATGCAATTCCAGTGATGCTTCTTTAGAGCGCCAAAGAACTGGGGAAGTTGATGTACCGGACTGGAGGATTCCTCTTTTGAAATAATTTCTGGAGAGTGGGGACAGAGCATGGTAAGCAACAGAGAATGAACCAGCACTTTCTCCAAATAGAGTTGCCTCGTCTGCAAATAGTCAATTAGTAAATAATTACCCGTTAAAAGTTTGAAATTATTCAGCGTTATCTTTGTTTCCACCAAATTCTCCAATATTATCGTAAATCCATTTCATTGCCAAACTCTGATCGATCAGTCCCATGTTTCCTGGGGCATCCTCCGTACCAAAGTAAAGGGAACCCAGAGGGCCGAGACGATACTAGAATTTATCAGTAATAAACATTGGAGAATTTAGTTAGCATTTAGGACTAAACTATGCTCTATTTACAAACCTGCATGAAAGCAACAATGACATCATTTTCTCCAGAAAGGATTGGGTTGTTAATGAGTGGTTATGAAATGCTTCCTGCAAAGAATCCTCCACCATGAATCCAAGTCATGACGGCCGCAGATTTTGAAGAAGAGTTGAAAACTGATAGAGGTACCCAAAGATTCAGGTATAAACAATCCTCGGAAATTTCAACAGCCTTGTTATGATTACCCTTCTGAAAATTGGAATAAAATTAAAAAATACTAGGCCGAAAACATTTTCTTATGTTGGGCTGTCTTACCGTTAGAGATTTGTTTTGCGAACACAATACAGTTGCGTTTAACACGTCTTGCCAATTATCTACTGGAAGGGGTCTCTTAAACCGTAAGTCTCCTATCGGGGGTTTAGCGTAGGGAATTCCAAATAAAGCTCAGACTTGTTTTCCTAATTCGCTTCTGGAAAATAATTTAAATAAAAGGTAAGACGGAATTCCTTCTCGGAAATTTATTGCAATCTAATTTTGACTTACGTAACCAATTGCCCACGAATTGGACCACTCAAGGAGTACACCAAACAAGCATTTTCGTCTTGAGCCAAAACTAAGTTTGTCGTGGCTGACAATACTGTCAAAGTTAGAATGAATCTCCACATTCCAGAAAAATTGTTCTCTCTAGCGATTTTAATTAAATAATTTAAAAATTTTGTAGTTAGATCTGTGGACAAGGTCGAATTGAATTGATGATTACATCTAGCACGAATCGATGCATTTTATACTAATCGTTGAGTAGAGTTATGACAGCGAATGCAATAGCAAGTGTAATTTGTAATCAGTTGAGTGTTGAGTCATGCCTAATGCATGGACCCATCAATCATTCAAAATAAATTGTTTTTAACCCTGCACGTGTAGCACAGACTTTCATTGGGTGAATGTCAAGTAAATTGTCACGAAATGCGGAAACAGTTGACTAATAACTTTTACCTGTTTTCATTCGAGTGTATAAACTAAGCTAATCTAATTATACAATTTCTGGAAGGTCACTCAAAGTGTGTCCCAGTATATAATAGACATAGAATTTTTATGTGACATCCCCATAAGCTGTCTTGTGTTTGCTTTGCCTTCTCCTTGGGAAGTAACAAGCGATTTTTTTCAATTTTTTTGATCTTATGACTATTCCTAGTTTCAAAAGTTTCCTACGCTATTAAAGTAGACATGCAAAAAAAAGCACAACATGAAATGGCACGTGTGAAATATATTCCCAAATCCATGACTAACGAAGTGACTCATTTGTTGACCCGAAAAATTATATAAAAATTCTAGAAAAACATGTGCAGTAATAGTAAAATGTAAACAAAGTACTTGAGAATTCACTGCAAAAATAATGGTTTACGTATCAGGCTCTCGTTGCATTGCAATGTCATAACTTTACTGAAAGGAAAATAAAAACTTTTTCACTTGCACAGGTGTATCATTTGTTTATCATAAAAATGGAACGATTGATTCATCTCATAAGATGTGTCTTTGATACGGTATTTGACGCATAACGGATGATCATGTTTCAAGTAAACCAATTTTGCCAGTGAGCACATGCAAAATTAATCGAAAATAAAAGTGATACTATAATTCTCACGAATTGAGAACAGGGTATCGCAAAAACAAGCCCTGACTTTATTACTAATAAACTCGGCAATTTTTCTGTACAGCTAACATTAATGCAACAATGCGCTAAAATCACAGTTAAATTCGTTTCTCCCCAACTCAACTTTTAGTTAACTATGTTAATAAATATTTACTAGACTAAACTCATATAAATTTGCCAATGCTTGGATTAATGAACGAACGAATGAATAATAATTTTAAAAATCAATTGAGTAGATACACAGGTCTTTAAATGAGAGTACATTTTCTCTTATACTAAACACCACATAACCCTATTATTATAAAACTGACGATTTGATACGCACAAAATTCAAGTGCGCGGTTAGTGGTACGTATGTGATGGCTAAAAGTCTTTTTTTGCTTCTTAAGAACAACCAGACTGCAACCGGAACTGGGTTGATAGTGTGACATTTGTTAATGTGGTGTAACGTGCGTCTTTGCTACCATCAAAATGGGATGAGTTGACTCGGGAGACAATCTGACCTTGGGGAAATTCACTTCAACTTGATCAACCCATCTAATCGTTGAGGTTGAAGGTGAGAAATTAGTCAAAGTCATGAGACGCTTCACGCCTCTTCTCAAGAAGGACCTCCTCATCGTCATCAGTCTCTTCTTCGTTGGGGTCAAGGAGAACAATTTCTTTGAGTGTCTTCTTTCTTGCTTTCGGCCCTCTTTTTGTTAAACTCATAGTTAAACCACTCTCGGTTATTCTGTGGAATCGAAATCATAAAACAAAGGATTAGGAATAAATCAATGTATTACAGTTTCAGTCCTTTATTGTTTGTTTCATAATCCGCTTACGCAGTATCCATATCCTCATCATCAGAATCACGAGTAAGAGCGAGGTACGGGTTATTCTTGGCTGGTCTAAACTTGTAACCAGTCAAAACAAAGAAAATGAACGTTGTCATCTCTCGGAACATTTCATCCAACCATTCGTACTGGAATGGCACTGTTATCTGTTGGCAAAATAATAAAAAATGGATTAGCCACAGTTTATGACGGAACGAAAGTACGATGAAGTCTGTGGCACTTACACGTAGAAGCATATTGACTATAATTCTGGTGAAATAAATGTAGCATACGACAATCATGTAAAAATGTCGAAAGAGTTTCAATTTTCTCAAATTTGTTGCAGCTTTCCCGTCTGTCTGTGATGCCTCTTGCAAATGGCGAATTGACCTGATTAGAAAATGATTGAGTCGTTGATTTAACTTGTAAAGACATTTCTCTTCTTAAAAATACATACCACACAACTGGGAAAAGAATGGCACCACAACATAAGAGATCCAATGAGATAAAAATCACTTTCCATGTCGTGTGGACCATTTCCCCTTCCTCCGATTCTTCAATTATGATTTCAGCCACATTTGCTAAAACCTAATGAAAAAAAAGATGCATAAAAATCTCCCCTTGTCTGAAATATCCATCATTTAATTAATTACCTGTAGTGGAATCACAATCATAAATATTTTCTTGTCTTTGTCTGACAATAAATGCTTCACAAATGCATAGCCAGTTCCAATCAGTAGAATTGTGATGAAAAGCAGCGCTCCTTTCAGCCTAATTTAAAAACACAGTCTGTAATGTCAAGGCCAGAACAAAGTGACATGACAAGAATCCAAACTTACAAATGCGTAATATAGTAAAGAACAGCCCATGTTTCCACATGTGTCCCATATATTTGGATTTTGTGGTAGTTGATGGAGTGAAAGAGTAGAGATAAACTTTTCAAGAAAACCAGGGCAGCCATCAGGTAATGGATCTTGAAAACAGCAACTCCAGTCTCTCGTCTACAAATTGAAATAAATACAAAATATGTAAAACATACAAGATCTGTTTACAAGGGAAGACTTTCTCCCGCTGTCTCAATAAAAGGTCAGCAATCTGGGTACAAATTCAATTTTTTACGACTAAAATTGATTTTGACGTGAAGTTCAATATAAATTGAAAATCTAGTATAAATATAAATACATTTAATGACCACAAAAATTTACGCCCAAATTCAGAATTGCTAAGAAAGTTAAGAGTAGGCGCAAACACATCCTTATAAAGCTCAATAAATACTAGTGTGGTCGTAAGGTAGGACTTTCTACTAAGTAGAATGAATGGGCTAGCGTACCTGCTCTTTCTCAAAATGAAAACCCAAAAGCATCCTGATATAAAGAACAAAAGAGACATCATAAAGTACAATGCTGGGAGGGGCATTTCTCCTGCTGACAAGAAGTTGTGATCCCGATTTTGTTCGACGATGCTCATCTAAAAAAAATTTTGTCCATTTTCATTAGTTTTTGATGATTTGATTAGTGATTAGTGCTCGACCAAAAACTGGCGTTGGAAAAATTAACAATTAACACTTACATTCAGTTTGACAACTTCGCTCACGTCCTCTCCGCAATAATGGAAGTACAAATTGTAGAGCCCCTCAGAATCCTCACCAACCCATACAATGAACTACAAATTTCATTTTAAAAATTCCAGTCAAACCCATAATCACAAAAAATCCAAATAATCATAAAATATTTACGTGAGTTGAATAAGAGATTGATCCATCTGATAAGATCCTCGAGTCCAAATCCAATGAGGTATTTGTACATTTACTTCCCATTGACCCCACCGTGTTGAGATAATTTTGACCTTCGTTCTTGCTAAGAAGGACTGGCGGAGGTTTTTTTGCTGCATCTTGACCTGCCGGATCATGGAAATTCGGATCTAAGGGTTCCTCATCTATTTTACTTATTGGAGAACTTGAAGATGGAAGATTTACTCCAGGGACTTTGTCATCTACGGGTACCAGTGGTGGTTCTTCTTTATGCACGTCTTCCCGTGGGTCAGGAGCTCCGACAACTTCACTACTGCTCCCAGTCTGTGGCTCACTCTTCTTTTGGGACGACTTACCCTGACCCGAATTAATATTGGGGTTAGGATCAGACACTTTTGGAGGAGAATTGGCTGGCAAAGGATCTGTTTCTACTGGGGCTATAGAAAATTGAGAATCTATAGTTAAATCCAATTTTAATACCAAGTTTGCATGAATTCGGAAGACTTCCTTCGGTTCAACTTTAACAGAGAGTATTGTTGTTGTTTAAAATGCCAAACAAGAAAATCGAATGAAAAGGCAAGCCCTACAAAGTCTCGTATCAACTTAAAAAATATATCATGTCTCATAAATTCCCATGAAGTACGACGTACGATAAAGAAAATGTAAATCAGTAAATCCAACCCTTCGAAAGAAATAACATTACTCATAATATTCTCAGCATAATTTTTTCATATAATTTCCATCAGTTGAACTGAATAAAATAGCATTAACACTCAATACAAACAATTAGAAAGATCTCTTATCCTTCCGTTCGTACAAATTAATCGATTCTCACGTAGCACAGACATAATGCAATAGTACATTTGCTTCGCAATATAATTATAGACGAGTATATCGATTTCACAACCCTGTCTGGCCCGAACGAGTGGTGTCGGGACTTGATTATAATTAGTGAAAACATAGTTTAACCACCAGGGGGTGAGACAAGATTAATGATTTTACGTTTACCTTTTACGTAAGCCGAGCTAGGTTCATAGACCCATGAGTATTTAACATTTTACTTTATAACTAAGAAAAATACGATAGTACAAAAGAAATGCTCCACAAAGAAAATGTTGAGGTTCAAAAGAAAACAGAAAACCTTCACTTTCTTTCTCAGCACTTAATAGTGCATTAGGCGTTTGATAAGAATAGTGAATAGAGAATATGGATTCAACAAGGACGGAGAGTATTCATTCAGAAGCACGACAAGACGAGAATATAAAGAAGAAATTAAACAATTGCCGACAAAATCACTCACTCAGTAAATATTCGAGCAGACAGAAAAGGCTACAATATGTATTACGATGGAACGTAGCTTCTGAACTTCTAAAAGAGCAAAACTGGTACGAACCATTAACACAGACTCGTTCTGCCGCAGTTGAGAATTTTGCTTTCTTTGAGTAATTTCCGTCAGATTTTATCAAAATATGTAGTCTGCCTAAAAAAGCATTCCGAATAGGAGTAGGAGGATGACACCTATCATTTGCCTATCACCTATTATTCACCTATCATCATTTGATCTTTCATTCAATTCAAATAGACCATACCATATGTGTTCCCTCATAATTAAATTAAACAGGGAAAGGTTTTATCGATTAACTATTTAGAATTCATACCTTTCACCACAGCTCGATTGCGTGAATCCTAAATACTCCATTACATCCGTATTAATGTCAACCCTATCCAGCAGCCCCAGTCAGCCAGCCTTATGCTTATACTGTACTCGGAGGAATCAACAGGTACAGAAGAGCAAAGGACTCAAACTCAACGAACGGGTGTAGTTTACACCCACCTAATAACATAGCCATGCTATAGTTCTGCAATGGTGAAAACAGCTGGCTCACAAAATGTTCTTTCACTTCCACTTCGTGAAATCATACAAGTACGTACGAGAGTACAAATAGAAAGACTAATCAGACGAACGATGAGAGAAAAAGCAACGCTTCGAGCATCCATTTGATATTTTCAGATATTTTATGATTAAAACCGAGAACAATACTCCAAGATGATTGGAATCTTAGGAGGAATACAAATGAGGAATACAAAAAACTGACCTATACAATTTCCAAGACTTCCTTATGAGAAAATATGAGAATGAGAAAGCCTTATTTCCCAGATTTAATATAATGCAATATCATCAAAAGTTCAGAACAGTAGTCATGTTTCCATGACCTGAGTTACGCTCGAAGTTGGAATTCTAATAGAGATAAAATGAAAAGCCAAAGTACGTACAGTACAACTGAAACGATGGTGATGGTGAGTGACATCACCGCAGCGCGTCGTAAATGGAATTGGAATTTTGTAATTATAAAAAGATATATTACATTGTATACACGTCCCAGATTTAATATAATGCAATATCATCAAAAGTTCAGAACAGTAGTCATGTTTCCATGACCTGAGTTACGCTCGAAGTTGGAATTCTAATACAGATAAAATGAGAAGCCAAAGTACGTACAGTACAACTGAAACGATGGTGATGGTGTGACATCACCGCAGCGCGTCGTAAATGGAATTGGAATTTTGTAATTATAAAAAGATATATTACATTGTATACACGAAACATACACGAGTAAGCCTAATCAGGCCAGACATGAGAACGAGAAGGTAACGGAGAGTATTACAGGTAAAAACTTGGTATGTTAGCTTCATACTTTGAAATTTTCTGTCAGACTTGAGCCAGGCTGACAGAAACTTTATCTTTTAGACTTAAGAATTAAGACATAGGCCTTAACCCGACCTGGGTACTCAATTAATTACGTCTCCAACTTTTCCTTCATATTCGAAATGTTTCCTTCTTCTTGGATAGAATTCCTTCTCGATTTCGAAGCTCCAGGATTTTCATGTCTACTAGCTTTGGTTGTGGCCAAGCCTTGTGGGTTTTCTCGAGAGCTTTGAGTTTCCGATTCTTCTTCTGGAATCATGGCAAAGCTCAATGTACAGGAAATTGGTCTATCTCCTCCTCCGACTCCTTCTTTCCCCTTGTCAACTTCATTTACTTGAAGGTACGTCAACTCTGTTTCTTTGTCCTTATGTGGAGGATGTGGATGTCTGATCTGACTAGTAGTATGATTCTCCTCCGGCAACCCATCTTCACAATCAAATCCAACATTTCTCAAAATTACACAGGAAAAAAGAACATTTCCAAAATAATCTAATGGGACAAATGTAATGTAGGAAATTGAAAATCCAATTTATACTTGAGGCGGGGATAATAAATACAATAGTAGTAGTTGCTTAGGCCAAACTAAACCAATAAAAGTCAATGTCAGTAGTGCCCCACAGTACATACCATTGGAATCTGGGTTAAAGGATTCCATGCACTCGACATTACGAAAATAAACTCACAAACTTCGGAATGTCGTATTTGATTTTATAAACAAATCGTAGACGTAAAAACCTACTCAAATACAAAATAACCTTTAGGAGGTCAATACGCACATTACTGACCTAAAAAAACTCTATAAAAACATCCATTAGCCGCCAAACAAGTTAAATTGGAAGTTTCAATTTCTTGAGAGCATTTTTGGGATT
>WJEZ01003752.1:0-10189 GCA_009869925.1 Thalassaphorura encarpata | reverse complement strand
TTCATAAAAAATAGTTCACAAAATAAAGCTTGAATCTCATCCCATCCTTAATTAAACAAGTAGCTTATTTTGGAAACTGCTTGGTTGGAATTGAAATTATATCTTGGAATTATTTGGTCGTCGTCCCGTCGTCGTACGTTTTGCAATAAATTAAATCAAATTACCCTTGAGTTGAATCGTTAAAACTAAATTTACATGTTGGGGGAATGAGTGATTTTGATTTTAGGTTGAAGTTGAGATTATTTTAGGTAGGTAGATTTACTTATTTTCTGGTCCAGCGACTGAGCCAGATGATGGGACCTTTTCCTCATCAATGTCGGATGTTGACTCCGAAAGATCACTGTGAGAAAGTTCGATCTCTTCAGCTGGAGTTATGGCCAAGTTCTCAAAATCAGGCCACTCGTATTCAGTTGGATCTTCTGGGATCAAGGCTAATGGAATTGAATCAAACAGGCCCATTGGTCTTGCATCATACAAATCTAGAGTCAAAATAAAAGAAAAGTTTTATCCGTTAAATTAATTATTGATCAACAAAATTAAATGACTAATTTTTTTAATACCTGAATGGCCCATTTGTTCAACCTCTGGATAATTCTCATCCCCTTCCTCATATTCTCCTTCAGTCTCAATCACAGGAGCTCCAGAATAAGAACCCTTGCGNAATTAAATGACTAATTTTTTTAATACCTGAATGGCCCATTTGTTCAACCTCTGGATAATTCTCATCCCCTTCCTCATATTCTCCTTCAGTCTCAATCACAGGAGCTCCAGAATAAGAACCCTTGCGGGGAGCACCACGAATATCAGGCATTTCTTTCACTTCACGAATTTCCTCAGCAGGGTCCATAAATGTGCTCAGATTCGGTGAATCCAGTTCGAGTGGGGATGATAAATCCGAAGAAGTGGATGAAACACTTGAGCTTGAGATTCCAGTCTTGAGTCCAACGCTGCTTGAGCTGCTCAGTTTATTTTTATTTCCCAGAGACAAAGGAGTTTTTGTGACGAGGACACTCTTTTCTGATAAAGCAGAAATGCTTGACCTTGGTTGTGACTGAGATGACAAAGGGGTCATGGATAAGGTTGGTTTAGCCTTGATTCCTCCAGCTCCTGCTCCATTTCCTCCACGAGATTTGACCGTATTAGAAACTTCACCTAAGGCTGGACGTCTGGACTTTGGGGTTTTTCCAATATTAGCATTGCCACTTGTCCCGTTCACGCCTGATTGGCTCCAACGCTTTTCTGTGCAAATGAAGAAACAACGTTAATTAATATCCTAATTAATTTAATCCAATTATTCTAAATAAGCAATATTGATAAAATTAATTACGGATAACTGGAGTTTCATTATTGGAAGCAGATCCTCCATTTCCATTGAGGACTCTCTTCCCCTGAATGAGGGACGTTGGACCACGTTGTCCAGCGGTGGCAGCGTAGCGTTGACCGTTGGTATTCATTCTTGAGTCTAGTCTTCTCGAGACGTGACCTCTTCTGACCTTTACAACACAAAATTAGCCTCTTCCACCTTTACCTTGCTTTAACCAATACTTACTTTTCAAAGTTAATGCTCAACCTTTATGATCACAAATCGTCGACGTATAGTTCAGTTATGTCTTGATCAATAGCTTTGTAAAAAAAATAAGCGTAAACAATGATATTTTAATTAATTTGTCCAAGATAAAAGTTTGAGTATGTGTTTACATGGGAAATGTATCGAGGTCAATGAGAAAATCATTTATTCAGACTCTCGCGCTTCAACTCCAATTTCCCGTTTGTTTTGTGCATTTGGCATTAGAGATTTTTTAACCCATTGGGCATGGGCAGGCAGGAAAACACAGTAGATGCCCAAGTTGCCCCATACAACAGAAAATTTTCTGATAGACTTGTAAAATAAATAAAAAACGATTCGGTGTTATGTTGTAAATCCCTTGTATTTATATTAAATTGAATTGCAAAATTGCTCTATGCTCCTTTGTTGAAGAATATTAAAAGCCAAGTTGACATTTTGTTCTGAAAAATTGAGTAGAATGAACTAAAAAAGGTTAAGACTGTGTGGAAAAACTTCTCAAAGCAAAGGAGACAAACCACGTATAATTTCCCAAGTTTTGAGTGGAATGGTAGAAAAATTGTGGAAAAACTTCTCAAAGCAAAGGAGACAAACCACGTATAATTTCCCAAGTTTTTGATTGTGAAATGGTAGAAAAACAAAATTAATTCGCAATAATAAAATCATTACAAAAAGAAAGTAATGTATCGTGTATGTACTATGCGCAGAGTATTACAGCACAAGCTAAATTTTTAGATTGACATTACAGAAAACTGGGTAAACGTCTTTGGTTATTACAGGATGAGGCGAAATAAGACCAGGCATTTGGTTAACTATTTTTCGTTTTCAGTTCAACCTCAGCCAGCCTTCGCTTTCGATGTGATTGCGAATTGCGAACGAATGCGAAACTACGGGTTGATCTTGATGGTGAGTGATTTGGGATTCTGAGTGAAGTTAATGGGATTTTGTAATGTAGGACGTCGATGTAGTACACAACAGTTGGATCAAATCACCTCTCCCTTTCATCAGAGAGTTTTCGGTCGTCGGTGTGTGTGTTCGTATTCGCTTGCCTAGTTTACCGGGTGCGGGTAATCTAGAAAGAAGGATTTGCGATTACCGTCAAAAACTTCCCATGTCAAAGCCAAAGCCCACAGTTAAAGCGGAACACTTGGCACTGGCAGGCATCGGGCTAAGATTTAACCCACATCCAAATCCAAACCGAATCCAACAACCCACATAGTAGTTGTACCACGTTAATATTATTTTATCCGATTAGCATATCTGGGTCTGGAATGGCAAGGAAAGGAAGAGGTAATTCCATTGAACCGTTGAACTCTCAAAGTCAAGTCATGAATGCAAAAATAGAACCGCGCAAATTATAATCTGGCAAAGAATGAAGCGATACGAAGGCGAGGCGATGAAGATGATCATCGTTCATGAAAATATGTCTCATCCCCCCTTTGGTACTGCTATGCTACCTCCCGTCCCGAGTTGTAGGTAGGAAATCCTTTTTTATCTAAATTCCAAATCCCGGGCATTAGAAACTCCTTTCGGTTTTATTCTAGTCGCATTCGCATTCTGCAATTGCAACCAAGGGATAGTCGGCCTTATTTCCTTGTTCGTCTCATCTTTCTATTCTTTGAGCGGAGCGTCAATCGTCAATACACCGACGGACTGACCTAGGACTTAAAAAGTCAATCACACATCAACCTTCAACTTGAAATCCAAGGTTTGCTAAATATCTTTCTTTTTTAAATGAATTTGGTAAATTTTTCTCAAAATCTTTAATAATGGCCTAATACTGTTTAGTATTTTTAAGATGGAATTTCTCATAGAATGTCTGGGGAAATTTTCTGCTAAAATTTTCGTTTTTTTAGGTTTTTGCTGTTGAGTTTGAGATTTTAAGTTCAAATTTAAGTTCGGACTTTGAAAATATGATTGTCAAGGAAGGAGAAGAAACTAAAAGTCTAGAATTCTATTAATAGATTCAATCCGTAGATTTTTCTAGAGCCTAGAATTCAGGGAATGAAAGTGAAAATACAAAACAAGGCTAGTGTGAAAATTAAGAATCATCTGAGCCAAATTTTACAGGGTTTTTACAAGAAATCAAAAAAGAATATCGAATTCAATGAGAAAAACTAAAGTAAACTAAATTAGTGTTCGATGACGATAGATTTTGGTGGACCATACTGATACTATATTTTGCTTCCGATTAATTTTGCAAAGGAAAATTCCTTAAGGACTTCTACTTAAATTTTAACTATCTCATTTCAGAATGGCTGCCCAATCAGATCTGAGGAGGAAGTCAATGGCTTTCATCCAGGATAAGGGAGAAGGTGCAAATCTGATGGTGACCTTCATCATCATCACCCTCCTCTTAGGCTTCATGACCTTTATCCTCTATTCCTTCTTGGCTTAGCTTAGCTAAACAATTCATTCGTTTCATTTCATTTCCTTTTCAAAAAATCGCAGTCTTAGTCCTAGTGTCAAATGTCAAATGTCAAATGAATGTCTTGTTGAATGAATGCATAGAATCGGATTCAACTTTCCTCAACTGTCACTGTCAATTATTTGAAGACAAGAGCTGGACTCGAGCACTTTTTGCATTTTAACGAGACGATGATCCAGGCGAACACGACTTGACAACTTCTCCTTAGTTAATTATTTTTGCTAGTTTCAAATCAAATCTGTCTGATCTTGTTTTTAGATTTCTGTTTCAATTTCTTCATTTGTAAGAATGAGATGATTACAAGTTATGTCAAATTTTCTCTCGTGTCGTAAGCCTAATTGAATTCTGGAAAATAAATGACCAAATTCTTTTTTTAGTTCTTGCCTTGCCTTGTTTCATTTTATTTTCATTCTGACTCTGAGTGATGGTGATGATTATGTGATGTAATTTTAGTTGAAAATATTATGACGCTAAGCTCAAATTCCATGAGGACTGAGCAGCTGCACTTGTTCCCTTTATTTGGCTCAGAGGAGAAACAAAGTCGTAACTCAAATTGTGGTTTTCTCCTACAAGTTTAGTTTTTTTTGGAATTAGTCCAAAAGGGTGGGAATGATATTAATAAACTTGTGTAGAATCTTCAATTCGCCCGAACTTTTCTTCTTAATGTGATGTTATGCAATATAATGGAAGGAATTTAGGTTCATTAAAGTATTTGGAGCGAAACGAGTCAACATTACATACCGCCTGAGTATTTTTTGCCACCCATGTTCAGATTCAGATATGATTTGTGATTTCAACAGCTACAGATTTTCTTACATATGATTCATTTGCAATGTTGTACAAAAAGAAATTCCAAGTATAAAGTTTCTCATTTTATTAACAAAATTAATAATCCATCACAATTTACAAATTCACAATAGTATCGATAATGACCTCTCGTTTTTCATTTAACTCATTTCCTGATGGAAAAATTCAAAAAATTAATTCATATACTATATCTTTAATTCAAAATTGATTTAAATTAAGAACTTACTGAGGGCTGACAGTAGAATGTTCAGTTTGCTTTTGATTTGGAAGGACAACAGCTTTGTCACTTCGACTTTCTGCTCCATAGCCATCCCCGCCGCCAATGCCAACGGCACTATTGGTGAATTCAAATGAACTTCCGCCGAGGGCCCCGCCTCCGTAGCTCGGTTCAATGATTGGACCACCACCGCCATGGCCATGTTCGTGATGCTCGTGGTGTTCATGATGACCCTTACTAACATAAGCTCCTACATATGGCGTGACCTTCTTTGTCACATCAATGTTCACAATCACATTGCTTCCTTTCGCGTGTCCATGTCCGTGACCGTGGCCATAGACAGGTACTCCGTATAGCTGCACTTCAGGGTATCCGTGTCCGTGACCGTCGCCGCCACCACTGACCCCATAACCTCCACCTCCTTTTCCAATTGGTACACCGTATTCTGGTCCGACCTTTCCTCCAACGTCCTTGCCAAATTCATTTCCATAGCCAACACCCAGGTAGCCACCTCCACCGCCACTGTAGCCACCACCAACAAAATTTCCTCCATCGTACTCAACGGCTGGAAAACCTCCCTTATGACCACCCCCATGACCTCCGTGATCTTTTCCTCCAATTCCAATATCACTACCCTTATGACCATGACCACCTCCAATACCAATTCCACCACCATGGCCAATGCCTCCACCTCCGCCAATTCCGTAACCACCACCACCATGACCAATGCCACCACCGTGACCGATGCCACCATCATGACCTATACCTCCACCGATTCCGTAACCACCTCTAATTCCAATATCGCCTTTATAGCCTCCTCCTCCATGGCCACCCAAATGTGAAATGCCTACAATTCCTTCGTGACCTTTCCCACCAAAACCGCCACCAAATCCGTGACCTCCTCCTCCATAACCATGCCCATGACCATGTCCATGGCCGTAACCACCACCGCCAGCATGAATTTTGAGTGGAATAATTGTGAGCGTGGTACCATAACCACCTCCATAGCCGCCGCCGTATCCATAGCCCCTCCCAGGGTAACAACCACCACGATATCCACCACCTTCACCGTGGAAATGAGCTTTGGCCTTTTTGAGACCTTTCTTGAAAATTGCTTCAGATTTTGAAATGACTAGAATCAGGAGGAGTATGTGGAGCGTCCATGATCGCCAAATTATCTAAAATTGCCAAATTAGTCAACTCACATATTAAAAAATCATAGGTTTGAATTTTATAAATAGAAAAAAATGTACATACAAAATGCTTTAACTCCATGAATATTCAGACTGATTTTTAATACAATTGCGGAAGTCCGACCAACTGGCTGACTGAACCAAATCCGTACTAACATTGTTTTTATAAGCCAATTTCGTTTCACTTTTCTCATCAATTTTTTTACATTACCATAAATATAACCAGCAGGTGCTATGCTATTCCTGAGCAATGCCGCTGCTACGAGAAAGTCAACTCAAGTCATAAGATTCCCTAAAGGGATGAAAAATATAAAAGTGCACAAGCCTACAAGTTGCTCGGCCACGGTAACAGACACAGTTCACAATTGACAATCTTTTTGTTATGATTTGTTGAGTTGAACCTCCTAATGCTTATGCCAAATCTCATCTCTTCATTATTCGTATTTGTCAAATTCAAATCATGATAAACGTCGTGTCCAACCTTATATTTTAATTTGATTCTATGAATGTATGAATGAATGGTTTAAGGAAAAATATAAAATTACATTTCACTTTGACTTGACTTCCTTAACGTAACAGTATTAAAAGCATTTGCATTTGGTGTGATTTTGTTGGCTGTCAGCCAGCGGTGGGTCCGAGTCCGATCTAATTAGTTTAATGGGACAATAGGAACTCATTTCTATTGTTAGGTTGATTGTTGTGAATCTTGATCACGACGAGACGAACAGAACAGTAAAGTACATTGGTGGCCGGCCGGTTTGCCTATGCTTTGCACTTTCACTGTTTCACAGTGCATTAAGATTTGTGAACAAAAGCAAAATATTTTTATATCGGACATGTTAATATTTTTAATGCATTTCATTTACTCTGTGTAAGTCAAAGTCCGACGGCATTAGTTTCTATTTTTAATTGAAGACAACAAAAATTTACAACTCCTTTACATGGTATGGATTAAGATTTGTAGCATACGAATAAAATTTTTAATAAACGGGTCTTGAGAATTTTACAGCAGTGGATCGACATTCGACAATGTTGGATTAAGATTTGTAGCATACGGAAATCTGTAATAAAATTTTTAATAAACGGGTCTTGAGAATTTTACAGCAGTGGATCGACATTCGACAATGATTTAGGTGATTCTTATTTCCTTGGTCATCCTCATGTGCGATTATTTTGTTCTTACTTGACTTACAAATGATTCGAGGAAATCTGTTATGTTTACGAAGAAATATACCTAAGTCCGGAATTTTTATTATAATTTTCGTAAAACAATGTTTTATATCCAAACTATAGCAAAACTGCTAAAATTGGACTATACGAAAATAACCCAGAGCGGAAAATACATACAGCTGTGCAGTGTGCAGATTCCCGAGTTGACACAAATTCTATGGTATTGTTTTTTCCTTTTATAAACATTGTGCTAGGTCGGGACTCTCCAGGCCAGAATTGGCCATGGATTGGAATTTAATTTCGCATCAAGAGCTTAGCTCGCTGAGGTCACAGACACTTTCCTTCTACTTCTAATTATAGTTAGCCTGGGTAAAAGATACCCAAGTACATGGTTGTAAGAATTTAGTTTTCCCCGTGACGGTTCTAATTATTGGATTTAGAATTATAAATTGGTTTATTCTATGAAATAGTAATCTACAGTAACATTGCTAGTATCAGACCACCTGCTAGTATAACATTGTTTGTTGGATACAAACGAAAATAAGAAAAGAGAAGGTTTTGCTAAATGCACTCTTCTGATTGCATTTGATCTTAATTTTCTTTTGTTACACCCAACCCACTGCACTGAGGCTACCACACAAAAACTGTATCATTCTGACTGAAATTAACAATACTCCTAGTCTGTAAACTTGACATATTATCTGCGAATAATAAGACGATATAAAATATTTTATTTTCTTTTGTTCTTTTTGAGATGTAAAAATGAATGAATAGGCAATGTTTGGACTTTTGTGTTGAACTGACAGCTCAACTATTTATTTTCACACTCCTTAAGTACTATAAAAAAGGGCTCTGTTCATGCACAAATAGCATGATGAATAATTCAACAAAACTACACGCTTAGCGTGAACTACAATGGTAAAAGGGTCAGATGAGTCAGGGTCCGATCTCCAAAGGACAGTTCATATTCAAAACAAGGTCAAGGGTCAAGATTATTTTTACAATTCATGTTTCCTAAATCTACCACTTTTCGATGTCACCGATTTTATATTTATGCATTTTGTAAGCCATGGCATGGGAGAGATCAATTCGATCGGGTCTTGGTCGGTCGGTGCTACAATAAATTGAGATCGATTGTTTTGCTTTCTTACTTTTGTTTTGTGTGTCAGTTGGGCTAAGGCATACTAGTTAAAAATAGCCTTTGCAATATCATCTCCATCTGCACAAAAAATTCTTTGGCTACGGCCTGGAGTCTGTTGAAGACCTAAGATATGTTGAAGTGTTAAAACCTTCTCACTAGTAAAGAATAACACCGACCTACGTGTGATTGTTCCTGTGATTTGGAGCAAAAACTTTTAAGTTTTTAGTTTTGTATACTTAGTACAACAAAGATGTTGAAATTAATATGCGTAGTTATTCTCGCATCTACTATCCTCATACCATTCCAAAAAGCTGAAGGTAATATTTCTACACATCTGAAATTCTAATCAATAATTTGTGATGTGGCAAAATTTTTAATTAAAGTTTTATTTCTCAGCCCTCACCTGTTTTCATTGTCCAGAAGGAGTAAAAAATACCGGAAGGTGCACTACCACAACTACGTGTACAGCTTTTTGTCGCAAGATAACTTATACGCGTACGTGACTAATTTGACAAAGTTTGAACTCTTAGAATTTTACACAGCTGGTTAATTTAATGATGGAAAATAATCTTGTCTCAGATGATTCAGATGATGACAAAATTACTAAATTTGGATGCGGAGATGGACCATCAAAATGCATGACTACCTCACTAGGTGAACTCAACGAAGAAGCTTGCGACTGCAACACTGACAAGTGTAATTCAGGAGAACATCTTCGGGCGTTGACGGCCATTCAACTCGTCGGAATTACTTTGGCCGTCGTTAGTTTCGGAATTTCTCGTCAATAATCCGCCAAATGAATCCTTCAGTTGAATAAGTACTTTAATCTAAACTCTAATATTAAAGCAAATGAGTAGAGTACGTACTGCTAACTTGTAAGTTGAATCAGTTTTTTTCTAAGCAACTAGATGTTCTATATCGTTGTTAATTGATAATTTGCTAGAGTGTAAATTTAAGTCTGTCTTAAGGTCCTGTGAAACTTATTAACTTTTAATCAGATTAAATAAGGATCTCCTGGAATGTTATTTCGAAATGATTTACTTTAGGCTGAAAATCGGATTAATTTTTTTCATCTTATAGTTACGCTATTATGTTGCTTCAGCATGGCGACACTAGAACTCCCAAACATTAGCCAAACACTAGCCCATACCGTCCTAAATTTTTGATCATTTGTTTTTTCAAATGACCCATATCGTTCATTTCGCGATTGTGGTTCCATCGCTCTCAGGATTTTATTCATCAAACTTCGACTTGTGATCCTGAAGTGGGCAGGCAGCAAGAACTTTTAGCTCAGATTTTCGTTAGGCCTACAACAATCAGAAATTGTCTGCCTGCCATCATGTTAAAATTAATATTCATGGCTATTCTCGCATGTATTATCTTTGTACAATTCCGAGAGGCTGAAGGTAATATTTTCAGTCACAAAAAATTGGCATTCTAGCCAACTATTTCTGATAAAGGCAAAATTTTGAATTAAAATTTTATTTGTCAGCCCTCACCTGTTTCTATTGTGCAGAAGTCAAAACTACCGGAAGCTGCACTACCACAGTTACTTGTACCGATTTTTGTCGAAAGGTTACTCACGCAAGTAATGTGCCTAATTAGATTAACTTTGTACTTTTTGCGTACAGCTGGCTAATGTACTAACTAAAATTAATTTGGTCTTCCA
>WJEZ01003751.1:0-10190 GCA_009869925.1 Thalassaphorura encarpata | reverse complement strand
CTACAGCTACTTGTGAGGTTCCGGAAGGAACCTAGTCAACCTAAGGCCGGTACCTGGGGAAAGCACTACTACTTGCATCGGTTCACCGTTCGTCTAGTTCAGAATCTAGTAAGTAATCTCAACTAATCCATTCATTGGTGTGAATTGTTTGTATAATGGCTATACATCATGTAAAAATTGATTATCCATTAGAATTTCAGGATAAAGTATTTAAAATGTAGACAATGCCATAGCTCTCATGCTGGAATTTTGTTGCTGAGCTCTAATGAATTGAGTTAAGTATAGTGGCTGCTGTGAAGAAAAATGCTTGTAATTGTCAAGTGGTTCACTTTTATTTTTATTCCTTCTCTTGTCTTCACCTTTTTAACTTCACTTTTATTCTCGGTGTAAAAAGTCCATCCGCAGGGAAAAAGGACCAAGTGGGTGTGTACTTGTTAAGGCATGAATGGAATGGTTTCTTCTCAAGTTCAAAATACCTTGTTGGACATTGTTGTTGTTGAGATGTTGTGTGTGCCCTTCGCTTCGTCGACTCTTTACCGTTCGTGAATTGCATTGGATTGCTTTCATTCCATTTGAAACCACGGGAAGAGACGACTCCATGGTGGCAAGTGATGGGTAATGCAATTCACCATCTCATCCAAGAAAAGAAGCCATTATCATGGTTCGGACGTTCCTTACCATTGGAGTCTTGAAGATTGGGAACTGGGAACCAAGTTGCTTTAGTTGGTGAATTCAAAACACGGACACGCATTGTGGATTGGATTGGGAGCTAGGCTCGGCACACAGCTCAACATGACATTTCGACTTCAAAGATTCTCACTTTCTCACAGAAAATGAAAATTTTGAATGCACGTAGAATCCTAGACCGTGAAAATTACAAGTCAGTTGAGTCTGACAGTCATCCCCCATGTGACCGCCTAGGCTTGAGCTCAGGATGAATTTCACGAACAAAGAAATTCATCATAAAAACAGCAAACCATTTTGCTGGCTTTACTGGACGACACGAAATTTTTATACTCCCGACGCAGAAAAATAAATCCTTTTGCCAACTTTTGATTGTATGAATTGCGTAATCGTAACATGATATCTTTATACTCTCATTGAAAGTGAAACCATTTGAAAAATCTTAATCAAATCTTAAAATTTGAGCACAAATACTAATATCTAGTGCTAAATAAATACAACGAAAGAATTTAGAATTTTTACGTCAGTAGGAAATACTAATGTGAGTGAGTTGTAATGTTGAAAAGTTTATGAGTAGAAGTAATGAGAGACACGGTTGGGTGAGCTGCGTGCGTATTTTCATCATCTTTTTCTCTGAAGATGATTTTAATGGGGGAGTGAAAATCCTTTTCTATTTCTTTCTCCCATTGACAGTGACGAAGATGACTGAGATGAGTCCACAACACTCATTTCATCATCATGTCAAATCAGATGAGAGGCTTGGCACTTGACTAGCGCCTTCATATGACTATGACGTTTATCTATCTATCCATCCATGGTTGTAAAGACTATTATCCTATTAGATTCAAGCTGAAGGTCAAGAAGTGCGCCTCGACTCGGCGGCAGTCTCAAGATTTTATACTGACAGAGAGGCGGGACATTTCCTTTCCTATCTAATATTATTGAGTCGGAAAAGTATCTGTCAAAGGACTACAGCCCTACGAAACATAAACCTTCATTGTCTTTGAAGTTGGAATCTTAATTAGGGAGCAGACGCTAAATTATGTCAAATTTTGATCACTATATAGGAACACCCCTGCAGGGAAGTCCGAGGCAAGCACTACCAACTTCAAAGCATCTCTGGAGTTGGGTCGACCCATGAAGAAAGGTATAAAAATTTGTGCAGTCGCGTCTTGAAAATCCACCCCTCCCCACATATGTTACGCACACACACGGCGAAGCGAGACGAAGAAGTTAAAAAACTGGAGGATCCTCAACAACAATATGGGTGGCCGGAATTTTTTGGCTCAGCTTGGACGAAGAAGAAGAGGACTTGGGAGAATATAAGTCAATCTGTGTGTGTGGAGGGAACAAGACAAAGGAGAAGACCTCACATTTACTATTCATGTGTTTTGGTTGTCCTCACCCACACATAACACACACACAGGTCCATGACTGATGGTTAAAATCCATGGCTAACTGCTCAACTGACAACCATACCTGCTAACTAAAAAGTTAGGATCAGCTCCATTCAAAATTACATTTCATGGAAATAATGCCACAAGCTAAGCAGGTTGAGCTGGGTACACTAATTAAATTAGTGTGATTAATTATTTAAATAAAAAGTTGGAATACATGTAATTTTCATACACATTTGCATATTTCAATTTTTCACGCCATCAAGGATTTTAGCAGTTCAACTACAAATCCCGGTTCAAGATTTTTTTAATTTACAGATTAATGTTACATACTCAATTCTTTTAAGAATAATAAGATAAAAATGCAAAGTTCAAGTTGACTTCCAGAATGTTGATGCAGACAACATTTTGTTTTATATTAGGTCCAGCTCAAAGAATGTTTGAATGTTGAGTTTTCTCCCCTAAAAATATACGAACACTTTCAACGTGAACATTCTTGCCTTCATTTTTAACTGTCGATCCTGACTGAATATAAATCGTTTTCTCCGGTCTTTGGACGTGTAAATAAAATTCCGAGGCATGGAGGTGGGGTCTCAACCGACCACACACTTGAAACCATAACCATAGTTAAAGAGCTCAAGGCATCATAACCTACGTACAGACGGACGTAAATCATCCTACATCTTAAAAATTACTCAGTCATCTAAAGAAATTTGAGTAATGTTCCTGTTCGGCGGGAATCCAACAAACCGAAAGTAACTGCTCAAAGATCAAAATAACTAAGCCGATAAAGTTTCCGATGTAACATAAAAATTGAAGTTTGTTGGACCTCTGAGCATAAAATTACGACTACGAGTTTTACGATTTCTTATATTTCTTTGAAAAATATAAAACATCAAGTGTGGCAATGTGAAGGGTGAAAACCCTCTCAACCGGTCCTATTGACCGTGCAAATTGAAAAAAAAAGTGTTTTGATTATAAGTACGTTCCGAGCAAAAAGTAATATTGAAATAAATTAGATTGGCAATTGACGAGTTATTCCATCTGCTCTCATCTAATTTGCCAATTTGCAACTCGTAGTGGCATTTCTTGTCAAGTAATTTGGCCATGCCCAGAAGATGCATTCATGTATATAATTTTTGCAATGTTTCCTTCACTCACATTTTCATTTCTCCTTTCCGATTTCACTACGAACCAAATATGGGTGACGCAAGGTGCAGGAACTCCCAGTTTATGAAAAAAGAAGTTTTTGTGATCGTCTAATTCTCTTTCCGAGGATATGAAATGAACCCAAATGACTTCAAATCAATAAGGATTGTTAAAGAATCATTAAAATTATGTTTGATTGTATCGTTAGAAAGTAATTGAATTTTTTTACGAAAATTGAAAGTTATTTAGTTTATGAGAACTGGCCCTAATAACACAAGTTTAATAAAATGACACTGACGCTAATAAGTCATAAAAATTAAAGCAAGGGAAATGAAATACATAATACAGACCAATAGAGTGCAAGTACAACATTAGATCTGTCCAACTGTCCTTGTGGAAAAGTTGTGCACAGTGCACAAGTGCTCCGGGGGCCAGAAGTCAAGATCACATTAGTGGGTTCGACTTTAATCAGGAAAATGGTTTCTAGAGAGAAAACGCGGTCGAGGGAGACCGGAAGGCACGTTCAAGATGAAGCGATCGAGTGGAATGAATTAATCCGTGATGAGGTTTTTTCAGTCGTACGGATATGTAAGCCAAAGCATGAGCCGCTTCACTGATCTGTATCTATTTCCAGTCCTGGAAAAATTATGCACGGCTTCTAATCATGGAAAGTGAAGCAAATCACTTTCTACTACTTTCCTTAATTTTATTACTAAACTATTGATTGAAATGAATCCAAGTTGTGTAGTTCATTTTTCGATCTCCAAATATAGTATTAACGAGACTATTTTAACATACAAGCTCCAATAATTTCCTTGAGTACTTGAGGTGTTCTGTCCAATATCTTATTGTGACTTACAAAATAAGATCCTACACAATTTCCTGTAAAACCAGGAAGTGCCATCCGTTAGACTTGTCATATAAAGTAGTGTGCGTTTCTACGTACATTCACAAGTGCTTCTTGTCTTTCTAATTTGCTGCAATTTAAGCTAAAGTCCTGAGCAAACTGTCCATCCGTCTCTCTTTGTCAAAAATCAAGAGACATGACATGAAGAGTGAAAACCGGGCTAAGAGAGTGCAAACACTGCTATGACGTGCAGAGGTGTTCATTTAGTCCATTTACCGGCTACCACTGGGCTTGTAAAAATTTAACTTCATATTTTAGCCCCGTCAGAAAACTGAAATATTTCCCTTATGATTTAATTGCTCAATTCAGCCCCCTGGACTCTGACGAAAAAGGCCTCCTGCGAACTGAAGGACTGAGGCGCCTCGTTGAGTGAATAAAAAAAGCGTTTGAGATGAGAGAAGATTCCAGTGAGCTAAGTTGAACTGAGGATAAGAAGCGTTTGATTTTGAAGAGGACTGAATCTGTTGTTGTTCCTTCATCTGAATGGTCATGGCATGGGATGAAGATCCGAAGTCAAGAAACGTGCTGGGCTTGAGACTCCTGCACGGTTTCCACGTTTTTTGACGAATTTCTCTCAAGAGCCAAGGCCAAGTGCATCATGCACATCTATTAGCCAGCCTCCCCAGACACAAACACCTGTAACGTCCCTTGCAAAGTGCATCTCATCACGTCTACAACTCTTTACTACCAAATCATTCTCATTCGCATGCATGGTTCACTTTACACCTTCAAACAGAGCACTAGTTCCACAGTTCACCACCAATTCACTCAGCTCCAACCACCACGGCAGAAACAAGGGAGGTCGAAAATCAAAATAGATTTACGCATCACGTGCGAAAATCCCTGTTTCTGCATTAGATTCGCATCCGACGTGCATTGAAATAAGCTTGAATTTTGCAGCTCACTAGCATTTTGTCGATATTATGTCAAAATCTTTGACGCTTGCATATACTCAAGAACTTAGTCAGCCCAAGTTGGAACATGGTCAACTTATGTTGGAATGTAATGACTAAAATCTTCAGTGCCCTAAAACATGCTAAAATTCCAAAATGTAAGAAAAATTGAGCCTGTCTGTACTCTGGGAAGCTAAGAATTAAATTCGACCAGCTAATTGTAAGACGGTGGGAGAGGGACTATATGACACGAAATACGGACGGACCCACCAGGATGATAACCGAATCGGCAGAAAAACTCTTTTGCTACTTTGCTAGTAAGCAATAATGAATGTTGTTGATTTCATGGGAAGCGTACTTCGGGCAATACATGACATGAATGTCTGCAAGGCGGACAATATATGTTTTCCTGATCAAGCACGCCATACAAGCCAACCTTGCCTTCAGAAAGCACAGTTTATGCGTAACACCTATTATAAATCCATTCTAACAGGGCACAAACATACGCACTCTTATTCTGAAATGGAAAGGATTTAATACTGCTGTCCAAGTTTACATTTCTGACTTTCCTATCCCTAATTACTGTTCGACAGGAAACGGCGTTCCAAGTAATGTAACCTGGATACGACAAGATGCTTGTAATAATTTTGCTTACTAATGCCATTAGTAGATCTACTACAAAGTAGACGTGGCCATTGTCCGTATATAAATGATTCGTAGAAACAAAAGGTGGAAGTAAAAAGTATTTTGAATTGAGTGCCATCCCAGGAACGTTGAATGCGTTGCTTTGCACTAGTTACGCTAGGCTGGGCTCTTAAGAGACGCAGCCTCCGAAGCCCCAGAAAAGGAGTAATGACATTAATGTTCAAGGTCGTCACTTTCTTATGCACGTCAGTGTCATTATCATTTCATTCCCGCTCCTTCATCTTCTACTCCAGGTGATTATCACACCTTCACTCACTTGGAATCTCAAAAACACTTTGATCCTATTCCGCCACCCGCCCGGCTCTCCTGTCTGCATACACTAATAATTCCTTTCAATTTGATTCTAACTTAACTTTTTAGGCATACAATTGGTGCTTCTGAATTGAGTGCAACATAAAAACCCAATTCATTGTATTCAGCAGCATTCAAACTTGAAATTCAATCCACATCTGCTCATCCAGCTACCGATAATCAGCAAGCAAAGGAGCGACAAACTTACACATACAGAAAATTGACGTAGACTTGGCTCCAGAAAGAATTCATTTTCTGGAAGATATGTGTAATTAGCTCATACTTGAGACGATAAAATATTTGGCATTTCAGAGTCGACGATCTAGTCAGAAATTTTCTTTAAATTTTTAAAGAGGATAATTAAAAAGTCAATCTTATGATTGGCACCAGTGCACGACCCCGGCAATGACAAGTACTGAATTATTTTATTGAATGCGAGTGTAAAATAGAACCAGATTCAAAAGCTGAGGGATTTTATAAAAACTAATTCAACAACTTCACTAGGCTATTTGTTTCACGTAAAAGTTGAACGAAGTTAAAAATATTTGGCATTGTTTCTCCAAATTCTTAATTAAGGGTTGGCTGGTTATTATATCTTACTGACTGACGACTATTACGAGCGGATCTACGGGATGACATAAAATTAAAATAATTCAATGAAGACAATGTAATAATGCAAGTAGGATGAGTCGGTTACATTGTTACAAGTAGTACTTTCTGAGAAGAATTTACTTAATGGACTAATGTATTGCAATGCAATACGTTTTTGGCCAGGCTCTGTACACTCACACGTTCAAGGACTCAGAGTTTGAGTGATAGCTAATAATGATGGCTGGGCAAATGGTGACTGTAATGAAATGTGAGGTGAGAATGGCTTTCGCTCATAAGTAAGAAGATTGATTCAAATTGAAGATGAGTTCAACGAAATTGAATTCTATTGCACTGTAGCATCATGCATCATCACCAGCACATACGGAGAATCTTATATGGTTCTGGAGGAGTCAACTCACCCGTCACTAATTTGGATACAAGAGAACAATCTGAATGCAAGGCGAAAAAATGAAAATAAATTCATTTAAATTATTTTATTAATTTTAATGTAGAATTCTTGTTTTGTTTAGAAATGCCAGTTTCACAGAATTCTAGATTTCTATGTTATGTGTGAAGGTCAAGTCGAGTCCTTTAAATTCGTCAAGAAACTGCAGTCAGTGAAAATGAAGAAAAGTGGAAAATGAGATGATCCATTACAAAACTGAAGACCACTTTACCTGGGCTGGGATCAAATTGACAAAAATAAAATTGCTAAGCAAGCAAGGTAATGTGGACATCCCAGTCCATTAACATCCATTTTAATACATTGGTATGTGTACCTCTTTAGTTGGAATTCAGATTGTGCTATGATTAACTCTTTGACATGATTGGGTTTGAAATGCGTGCACACCATAATATACCGACTATCCAGTCCACAACATGCACGCGGATATTTTGCATTGGAATGCACATCTTGAGAACAAATGCAAAACTGTATGCTCTCGTATCGTGCGTGCTTGCAAACCCGACTTCAGCATTCACCCGTCCCTAAAACTTACATCATATTTGCACATGAATAGAATAAAGTGCTACATTATTGGACAGGTTTTTTAAACATATGCTTAGCATAACACTTGAAAAACACAAGAGACATTTCAAATGATTTGGCAGTTCCAAGGTATCAACGGGGTGGATCCATTGCACATGCATCTCAGTCTTCTACTCTTAAGATGACAGCTCACGTATGAATTAATTACATTCAATTCAATTCAAGAAATTATTAATACATCAAGGTCTCTGTCAATCAAAGGGATATGCAAATACTGTATAGGCGAAAGTCAATCAACTCAGAATTATAACTGATTGATCAAATTGGTGTGCCATCTTCGTATTTATATTTGAAGAAGAACTGATACAGTGGAGACATATCACCGAACTTAACTACTGTGCCGGTATACAAAAAGTTGAATAAATTGGCCTTAGAATCCAATCTTTGTTTCATTAAAACATTCAAAAAGACGAAGTATTACGGAATTTACTGCATAATGACACGACACTAGATGTTCGCAATGAGAATTCCTTGATATTCGTTAACTGTAGAAGCACTGGATATGAAAATATGTGAAGGTTGATAAAAAGTCACTTCTCAAAACTGTGCGTAACAGTTGTGATGAACCATGTCAAAGTCAAGTTCAAATGTCAGAAATGAAGTCGAGCGGAATAAATTTCGACTCGTAAAACAATGAGAGGATGGTAAATGGAATGTCTTTGTTTCATTAGGTTAAATGATGCCCTTATTAGCACTAGTGGCTAATACGCATTTCCCTGCAGAATATTTATCAGTATCTATTTTTATCTCAAAATTGTGACACATCCTATTGTATTTATAACTACTCAAAGTCCCACCCATATTGTAATAATGTCATAATTTTATAGCGTATTACAAGAATGCGTCACCCACAAAATGCCTTTAACTGATATCAGAAAGGAAAAGTGTTAATTCTTTAGCGTCTTCATTAGAGAGCCAAATGACTTGTATGCTAAGAATGCCAAGAAAGCTCTTGCGGCATCTGCAGGAGATGAAATAACATATCTTACTATTCAACCCTACTACAACAATCGCACGACAAAATAACTACCAGGCTTTGTTTTAAGTCTCGAATATCTAACTTGTCACCAGTCGTATAATTGCAGAAGTAGTTACTAATTGCTAATGTATGTACCTTATATAGATGCAAGTATTTTTCAAAATTAATATTTGTTTTCAGTTGTGTAAAATGCTAGAAATAATTTGTTTCAGAGTTGTTCTTCATTCATATAATACTTCACAGTCGACAACCTGCTAATATCTGCAATTTCTATATGGTTGCCATCCAAGACATATAGAAAAACTGGGATAAAGACGTTATGAATATTTTGTTTCAATTTAGTATTCATTGCATTAATAAACATCACATTAAACTATAATTTCTCAAGAGTGATAATTTCAAGCATTGAATATCCTCAGTTGAGTGTGTTAATCTTAGTTGGGATTAAACCTTGCTAAATCCAAAGAACTGAGCAGAATTCCCTTGTCGTATAATTTTGCAATTCCCAAAGTTGTTTAACCTTTTCTCCACGCTGTTTTCTGCGATTCTACGATCCGTCTAACCTCAGAATATGTTATCACAACAAAATGGATTGCCCAAAATTACTTTCCCTAATAACGACTGAAGATAAGAACCCACGATGGTGTTTTTTTCTGTAACCTCCTGCAAATGAATTTCATTGTGGAACGTGGCCATGAATTTCCGGATGAATACATGTATGAATCTCCCTATAAATTTTGACCACACCTTTCTAACCTTCCCCCGTCTAGCCAAAGTGCACATTTCATTTTATTTCACACATTTATCTGTCCATTTACTCATTTTGCACAAAAAAATCTGATGGGAAAGCTCTGAAGGTTTAGTTGTTTGGATGCAGTTAAAAAGGCGTGGGATGGTTAAAAGTCTGTCCAGTCAATCTGCAAACACTTTACTTAATGTAAGTTAAGACAGTAAAATGTATTCTTACAGGAAGACAATCAACCATCAACCTCACCGCCTGGCTCACAAAATCCCAACAACAACGATGACTTTGATAACATAATAATTTCCCTTATGTAATAATTTCTCCAACTTTAACCATAGCCGTATCCCTTGTGGATGAAGCGTTTCGCTAACCTGGTCTGGTGTGATCTAAAGGTGAGGGTCAAACACACGGCTCTCATATTACCTTTTATGCAATTCCAAGTCAAGTACTTGGAACTTAAAATCACTCATAGATCCCATAACGCATAGGAAACGCGAACTCGGAACGAGAATCTTAGAACTGGTGGTTGGAAGAACCGATTTTACGTTGGACATTTGGAATTCAAGAGAGATAAATTACTTCCATATCTGTTTAGTGACAAAAGTTAAAGGTTAAAGTGTGAGAACGTAATTTGGGGTTTCCAGTGTCAGTTGTCATCAGACTTTTTGCGAACTTTCCTTGGCCAGGTTCCTAAGAAGACTTATTGTGTAAGAACTGTTGAGTCCAATGCCGAATATCGAAGTGTGAAACAACTTCAGCATCTCGCTTTTGAGCTTGATTTTCATGTCTGTTTGGAGGTAA
>WJEZ01003749.1:0-10197 GCA_009869925.1 Thalassaphorura encarpata | reverse complement strand
TCTTCGAGTGGTTGTCTTCTAATTAGTCTTCTCAAAATAAATCAAAATACATTTTGTGATTTGTCAAGGAGTGTTACTGCTGGTTGAATTAATTTAAAAAATATAATTTGACACTTTAACTAATTTATGTTTAGCAACACATTTATTTTAGTAAGTATATTTAAATTAATGGATGTACACGTATTAGCTCATCATACTAAACATCATTTTAGCTAGGGTAATAAAAGTATAATTGAACTATTCTTTCAAAATAATGACCAAAACTTCTTTGGTCCCTACTATGCTATGCGCTCTGTTGCTAAAAGCAATGTAATGCAGAACATTTATTTACATTACATGAGAAGCATGGTAACAGTTTTGTCTACCAGTTGATCCATGTACTTTACAAATGATTCTCTGTTCAAGTTGAAGAAATTTTGAACAGTGAGATTTATGAGAGTACAGCTCTCCAAGACACGAGCTGCCTCACTGTCACGCAGTTCCAACTTACCCCAATAGACCAAAGTCTCTCCAGAAAACTGTTCCAACTTTTCCCCTTGGTCAAGCCAGAATTTTGCAACACCAATGGAAACCAAAGTTGCTGTTGGCATTAAAAAATTTGCTCCCAAATTGTCAGAATCATAAATATGAATCGTAGTATATAGACCCAATGTCATGAATACAAATCCACCAGCAAGAAGTGCATTACAAACGATCTGAATTAACGGAGAGTCATTCAAATATTTGTTCAAAATCTGAATGATGCGATATGCTCTTATTCTCTCCTCAAATGATTTTTCATCGACCAAGGATGCATTTTCAGCCAATTGTTCCAACCAAAATGTCGTTGAGTCCATGTAAACTGTGCCGACTGTGACGATAACATGAAGATAGCCACAGATCATTCGGATGCAAAACATGTACAAGCCAACGAAACCAATTTCGAAATACCATCCGTCCAATCCGAGTATTGAGGTGACTGGAAGGTAAAAATAATTTCTTCCAATGTCTGTTTCTTCATAGAATCGTAAACCCGTGAATATTGAAGCAAGGTCTGCAAATACTTCAAATACGTTCATCACCACTACTGTCGTCGACCTTTTCTTCTCAAGATTTTCAACTTGAGCCGGGCTTAGCAAAGTTTCTGCAAAAGAATTATTCAATAATTTAAATAACTAAATTTTAAGCTTAGATTTTTACCTTGAAACATCTGATCTGTTCGGAGTACATTTCGAATCGTTGCTTCCACGATATCAAAGTAATTTATGAAAACAGTATACAAACTGATCAAAAGTGTTCCACCGACTGCATAGACAATGTTCACAATTAGTTCATGATATTTCATTGACCCTTTCAAGTACTCATAGAGAACGCAAGTGTTAAAAGTGAAGGATATCATTACGAACGTAGCACGAGCTACATTGAGTATGTATTTGTGCATCAGGCGCGGAATTTTGAACGGAATTTGGACAAAGGATTCAGTTTTGTAGTTCCAAACTTTTGGAAAAAGGATAAGTAAACTGTAGACGCTAAAAATTATGTTTAGTCTTTTGTGAGCTTGTCTGGTCAACATTTTTGCCAGCTAGAGGATAGATATTGAGTGGACGTTTTGAATTTGCAGAATGATGCCAAAATCAACCAATGCATGGTTTTTTGGTTGAAGAGCAAACCAAGGTGACTTTGAGCATAAACAACACGTGTCCGTATACTCACGAGGAAACTTAACAAAATGACCCGAAATAATTTTTAATTTTTGAGTCTACTATGTCAACAATATTGAAAACGAAACTGAACATACATTGGGCAAAAGCACATCAAGAGATTTCCTCCTATTGTGAATTTATTTTTGTACCATGCCAGCACGTGGCAGATATAATGAATTATTTAAGTATGAAACCAACCCAACACGTTTAAGGCATTTCCTGAGTTTTTGATTTGTCAAAAAACATGCACACATACTAAATTATTTTAGAAATTCATACCGTTGCTTTCTTTATGCTTTGCATTGCATAGTATTGCACTACACTGTGAATATTTACTTTTAAATTTTACAATTTTTTCACAATTGTTATTTTAGTGAATTTTGCTGGACCAAGTTTTTAGATGGGTTTGTTAGTAACGTAAAATATGGCATGGTTCTTATTTTTCGCTTGAATATTCTCTAATGTTTGAATTTTGTTTTGGTCTTTGAGTTTTTTAGCTCTAATTTTCCGTTGTATTCACAATATCCTTATAATTTACTGTGTAATACAAGGGTAAAATTTTTAATGTCTTTCCAGTCTTCTAATTCTTGCAAAAGTGGCCCTATAAAAATCTGTGGTTTGGAATCACAATTCCATTTTTGCTGTTTTCGAGAACAGCAAATAAATCAAGATCTTCAGCTGAAGACAATCGACAATGAAGAGGAGGAAATGAAAAAAAAAGGTAGGGATGGGGCAGCAGCAGCAGATTTTTCATGAATTGACAAACAATGGGAGGACTGAAGAATCCTTCGGCGTCGTTGTCACTGACGCAGGCGGAAGACATTAAATCATTGATGAGTTGAGACACATTCGTGGCTGGACTTGTTTCTTCTTCTTCTTCAACTCAATTCAACCGAAACCAGAGTTTCGACTTGACTCACGAGCACGAGAAAAGAGATTGATTACGTAAACATGAAATTCTTCAATAAATTCAAGGGGAATTCGTTCAATCTAAAGTCAATGCATCGCACACACATTGAGATCACTTGAAATCCAAGAGGAAAAGGAAAAAAGAAAGTCGTTTCGTGCAGTGCGATGAAATGTAAACCGATGAAATATTTATAGGGTGACAAATAGGTCGGCTAAGACTTGGACCATTTCATTCCGTCCCGACACTCATTCTTCATTCTCTTGTTTTTTTCTTACTTTGCTTTTTTTTGGTAGACTAAGACAAAAGTCAAGATTTTCTCAGTTGAAAACCGAACCGAAATGCCAGGTCCAAAAATCATGTTACTGAACAAATTATTGAATTTTTGGTTTTACTTCCTGAATTGAGAATCTGAACTGACTGAGAAGGGTGGATTGATTAGGTGTGGTTAGTTCAAGTGGAAAAGTTTTCTATTTATGTTTGGTCCTGATCTAATATGGGGCTTCCAGCCAGCCCTTGGTGTTTGTATTTTCGCCTGAATGCACTTCTATAGGATTTCAAACAACATAACACGGTCGCGTGGCATTGCCCATGGGATAGTAGTAGAAACTACCGGGTAACTCGGACGTACATACTACAAAACGGAGAAAAAGATTTTTCACTTGGAAGAGTTCTTTGTAGTAGTAGTTTGGGATGTCAGAGACAGTCAGTCTTTTGTGCCCTGCTTGCTTACCCATCATGTCAAGACCTGGTCTGACTTGAGGCTAGGGTGCTGTTCTACGTATACGTACCCGAATTCGGGAGTTGTCAAGTCCGGCCAAGGCAGTGGGGATAAAACATCAACTCAAGTAAGGCAAGGCGTTGGATCTCAAGGACCGACTAAACCAGAATTCACTCTCAACTCAATCAATCTGTCCCTCCTCAAGGACTGACGTACGATGACTCATTTTCTTGGTGCATTTCAATTACCCACGAATTAATTTCTTCACGTCTAGCATAGCACAGGTCATGAATGACCAATTTCTTTGGTTTTCCTGAAATTTCTTGTAGTTTTGCATGTGTACTGCATGTTTGTACAATTTTTTAAGAAGATTTTTAACTTATTTCAACATAAAACATTTTTATATGTATTTTTTTAACATTTTTCATAATTTCCTCTAAAATTAAACAACCAGGTTCAAAATTTTCCATTCCTGCCGAATTGCATCGCTGGTTTTGCCTGATGCCATTGCCTTTGCCCTATTTGCAATAAATTGTTCATCATTTCTTTGAAGAGTGTGAGTGTGGGAAATGTTTATATGAATGTTGAACCATAAACGGTCACGGGAGGGCGGACAATAGAATAAGAATAGTAATACCCGCCTTGGACTCGGACTACACAATGTAAAATGCTATACAAATACAAGGTTCGCCTTGCCTGGCCATGGCCATAAGCCATAAGCATAAGTATTGATGGTTCGGTCAGGGAGGTTAGTTTTCAACAAGGAAAACGACGGGCGTTTGCGTTTTATTCTGAAAAAACATTTGGGAAGGACATTGTACTTGTACTTGCACTTGCACACACACAAAAAAAACCGGGAGAGATTCATGGGAGCGTAAAGTTATAGAAAACTGGGCAATAGCACTGAAATTGAAGTGAGAGTGAAAAACGCAAACAAACTGAATAAAACTTGGGATCGTCTCTTCGTTTCGGGACGAGGCTAGTAATGTCCCGGTCCAATGGTGTGGAAAAGCTTGTTTTTCCATAACCATCATCATCATCCTTCGTCACAGCCAGCCAAGGCAGGCGGGTAGTATGATGCCCGAATTCTGGAATAGGGGACACTGTCATCAAAACCACAGCTAGCCAGCGTAGCGTATCACGTATTAAACCTTAACAATTTTGTAGTTCTTTTCCCCTCTTCTCCTTTAGAATTGTCTTTTTCTCGTGGATTTTCATCCATGGAAATGTTTCGTATTAAGTTTACAACCTGAGACTCAAACTGAAGTGGATGGGGATGGCGAAGGAGGACAGGGCAGTGGATGATGTGCTCAAACGTATCCCTCTTTGTGGAAAATGCCTTGGACATTTACATCGCAACGGAATGTCCAGTTCAATATCATTTTGACAAGGGAAGTTTCCTGACTGTAAGCATTTATTCAGTCAAAATTCAATGGCCATGTGCCTTTTCACTGCATATTCCTTGCAAAATCTTGTCAATTCCTCAAGAAAATCTCATGGTTTTGTCAAAATTATTAGATTTTTAGATACCTTGAAGTATTTGAATTTTCAGAAATTCACAGAAATATAGTATGATGTTGATACCTTGAAGTATTTTAATTTTCAGAAATTCACAGAAATATAGTATGATGTATCAACCTATAATAGTATCATATAATTTTTTTCAGTTTTCCGAATAACCTAATGAACTGCTCAGATCTTTACCTTTTACCCTAGTATTGCATTTTTAGATATTTGTCCATCTCGTCGTGATGTCTTTTCGGCTAACCATGTCCGCATTATTGAGCACAGCACCCATTCAACTCACCCCAGAGACACAGACACGAAAAGTTCTTTTCTCCCTTTCCTACTTTCCCTAGCTTTTACCTTCAATTTTCTTCCCCCCCTGTGTGGCAATAGCCAGCAATGCAATATAATATACTTCATTTTAGAAAACTAGATCCATCCATTCCTTTCTAAACTCAACTCTCCTATTTGTCCATCTCGTCGTGATGTCTTTTCGGCTAACCATGTCCGCATTATTGAGCACAGCACCCATTCAACTCACCCCAGAGACACAGACACAGACGAAAAGTTCTTTTCTCCCTTTTCTGCTTTCCCTAGCTTTTACCTTCAATTTTCTTCCCCCCTGTGTGGCAATAGCCAGCAATGCAATATAATATACTTCATTTTAGAAAACTAGATCCATCCATTCCTTTCTAAACTCAACTTTCCCTTCTTTATGTCATCAACTTGTAAATAAATTCAGAGCCGGGAATAAAAAATACGAGGGAAAGAAAAAGAAGAAGAAGAGTCTCAAGAATCCTTTTAGAGGGGACGGGACGGAAAATAAAAAATTGCTTAGGTTGCGCTAGTACAAAAGTTTTTTCATCTGATCCTGTCTATCCTGATGACATACGTACGTAGGTGCACTTTTCAATCACTTATGAATAAATTCGTAATTCGTTTGTTGGGGAAGAAATTGAATTTCATTTCATTTCATTCAGACCTGAATCCTGTCTTCTCAGCTGTAATACACATAATCCTTAATCTCATTTGGTGAAGGGATGAGCCCATTGCTTAGGCTGAGGGGAGATCAAACCGGAAATGAGGAAGTAAATGGATTCCAAATATTATGATGACTCATAGGGTAGGCAGCCCTGTATTTTTTGTACAAAAACTGTCATAAAATTTACAATGCTCTATGACTCCCATATCGCTTAAAATTTTGGTTAAATTCCCACACAGAGACAAAAATCTTTGTCATTGGTAGACAGATCATAATTACACGGGCGGTTTGCCCCTTAAGCAGCCTAATGTCCGGAATCGGGTACTTTGCCTGCCTGAATTTTACTCGTGTCTGCTGCCTGTATGTTTATTACTCTGGACAACCCATCACATGAATTTCTTGCCAGCCAGCCAGCCGAACTATTCAAAGGCAGTGAAGCAAAAATCGTGAAAAAATAACTTTGTCGATTTAATGTGAAGGGTTTACATTACAAGTTGCAAAATATACGAGAATGATTTTTTGGGTAATACGAATACGCTATGCACTATAGCCTATACCCGGCCAGAGTTTCTCCATTATGTGAAGAAAAACTTGAACGACTCAATTTCAAAATCTCAAGGAACATTTACTCCTGCTTGGTGCTGAGATTACTTTAAAATAAACTGGAGAACTTTATGAAAGGCAGGCAGGCATTGGTCCTAATTTGGCTCAAGTGTTCCAAGCAGAAGATAGTTTTATCTCCAATACCAATGGCATGGCATGGATTGGGTTCATCGGAAGGTAAGTAAAACTTTGCCTTTCGCGAGAAATCGGATAGTTCTTTTTTTTTCTACTTCTACTACTTCTTTGACTCAAATTGTTTGAGCGGGCAAAAAGTTTCAATGAGAAAGAAAACTGGGGAAAAGAAAAGGAAGGATGTTTTTAATAAAGAAAAGTGGCTCAACTACTACATCAATTCTCTTATTTTCTTCTTCTCCCTTTGACTTGGCTTTCTCCTCAAACTTTCTTTGCTTTTTTTTCTATTTTCTTTATTTTATCGCCTTTTCCTTGCATTGCATTGCCAAATTAATTCACCTCGCGAAACAAACCAAAGCTAAAAAATAAAAGAACTGTCGCATTGGCGGGATATCAGTCTAGTTTTATTTCCCTAATTAATTATTCCATTAGTTTATTAATTTGCACAGAAAATCTCATGCCAAGTAGGAAATTATTCCCAGAATTGCTGGAATCTGACTGATACTTTCGTTAATTAACCAACTAAGCTCTAAAATTCGGATTGTCATGCAATAATTACTGCGTAGTACGTATCAGTCGGAGGTCTTAATTGAAATATAAGACAATGAGTGTCCTAATATCCGGGTGGGCATTAGGACATGATCACGTGCGGGATAATGTAAATTTCGTGTAAAAACCACAATACCAAATTACATGGCAGTAGTAATACAATCAAAATCTTCCGGGAAACGGAAAGTGGTTTTGGTTCTTTGGTTTTTAGTTTTTGATTTCCTAGTATGGTTTGCATAATAATAAAACAGATGAGAAATACATACTACGTAGTAGTACAAAGACAAACCCACAAAGCAGCCACAGATACAAAGGGAGCAAAAGAAAGAAAGGACGTGGGGTGATTTAAATAAACGACATAAACTTAATGGAGGCGTCAAACTGAGTTCATTATTACGTGCTGACTATGCACAGAGCATAGGAATAAAATACCCGGGGTAGTAGAAAGGAAAACTCTTAATGGTTTTCTCTTGGTGAAAGCGACGGGATGTATTTTATGAGTTTGAATTGATTTATATTAGAAGCAAGAGCGGGCAGCAGCAGCGGCAGTAGAGTAAAGTGTAATTTCCATCAAGGGTGAAAAGGGGAGATGAAGAGTCCATGGAAATTAGCATGGAAATTAGACAGTCTGAGAAATGAGAGATTTTCAAATGCGGCGAGGACTCGTTTTCAAAACTGAATCTTGCTTCTACTTTGTCCGCTTTTAACTTAAGTGGGCTAAGCTAAGTTTTCTCGGCTGGAGGACTCTAAGAAATAGAAAGGACCTATGCCTGAATTGACTCAAAGTATTTTTCTGGTTGGATGGACTCATGAGAATAGAATTCTCTGATGGGGTCAGACTTGTCAGAACCTCATTCTGAAGGGAAAGGAAAAGACCTCTCGAGATTCTCATCATTATAAAAAAAATGTTCAAATATTTTTAAAAAAATTGTAACTTAAGAGCAAAATTTTAGCCATAATTGCATGACAATTTTTTAAATGTAAATTTCTCGGAATGTTAAACTTTTTTCATTCAGATTTTTATAACTAAATCGATGAGCACGGTAAATATTTCCCTTGTCATTGTCACTCATTTTCATCCAATTCGCGTCCACGTTCATTCGCATTTGTCTTCGTTGTTTGGTGCAAGAGTTGATTAATAATATAAAAGCCGAAAGTTTGTCAAAGGTTTAATAAAAAGTTTTCCACTAAACAAAATTGAATAAGAGAAAGTTGAACAAGAAGAAGAAGTATCTGGATGTTCAGATGTTGAAATGCTGAATGAGATGATGATACTCGTCTTTGTTTTCAACAGACGAAGACAAGAAGATGAGTAAAACAGGTACTTGAGAATTCAGACGATTCGTCAGTTTGGCTTGGCATGGCCTGGTTGATTTGGAATAGATGAAGAACTGAGCTGAGCACTTGAAGAAAGTAAAACAAAAGGCAAGGGCTACACTAGAAAGGGGACGAAATGTTACCTGCTTCGTCGGACAAATACAAAAACCCGGACTCGGGTATTTGCCTGTATCACATTTCACACTCTTGTATGCCAATGGAGTTCAATGATAAGAAAATAAGGGCGAAATGCTAGTGATTAAGCTCCCAGAACTTTTTTTAATTAATTCACTTACTAGACGAAGACAAGAAGATGAGTAAAACAGGTACTTGAGAATTCAGACGATTCGTCAGTTTGGCTTGGCATGGCCTGGTTGATTTGGAATAGATGAAGAACAGACCTGACTGAGCACTTGAAGAAAGTAAAACAAAAGGCAAGGGCTACACTAGAAAGGGGACGAAATGTTACCTGTTTCATCGGACAAATACAAAAACCCGGACCCGGGTATTTGCCTGTATCACATTTCAATTCACACTCCTGTATGCCAATGGAGTTCAATGATAAGAAAGTAAGGGTGAAAGGCTAGTGATTAAGCTCCCAGAACTTTTTTTAATTAATTCACTTACGTACTTTTAATTAAATTTGATTGAGATGACTCAGCAACGCTAACAAATCTGTATTGAGAATATTAGCCATTGCCATTTATTTGGATAAAAATGGACAGAAATGTGATAACATAAAATTTAACTACACTGCACTGCAGAAATAAATGGTTAGTGGGAAAATTCCAAAAAATTGCTAAACGCTGAACTTGTATACTCTTATGCTATTTTGGCGAAGGCGTAAATGTTAACTAATGACCAATTTTGTTCGCCATCGTAATAATAATTATCGTACGTGAGCTTGCACCAGGCCAAAACAACATTAATTGAAAACTGCTATGGTAGGGAAGGACCTACCATGTAAATTTCTGCTTAGCTTGCATCAGCTCATGTAAAATGTATGCATTAGAATTTAACACTCAATCATTTTCATTCCAGCTGAGAGATGAAGGCTGCGATGAGTGTCATTCAAAATAGGTAGCTAACCGTAAACTTCATTAACCCTTTTACCGCGAATGTCTGCTCAGTCTCCTGGCCTGAAGAGATTGAATTGAATTGTAGCAGTTCCCAGGTCTAGAATCTGGAGTCTTTTGTATTTGGCTTTGAAGATGCTTTTCCCACGTACGTACGTTCGTAAGCATCACTTGGCCTGGCCAAAGCGAAAGCAAAAGCAAAAGGGTTAAGAGAACCTGGTTAGGTTTGCCCTAGTCTTTGTTCCAATCTCTCAATTCAAATTGAAATTATCCTAATGTAATTCAATTCAATTTGAACTTTCTATTCAAACTCAATCAAATCTAAATTAACAGAGAAGAGCAAGGGAAAGCAAGTGAATGAATTTTCTTAGGACGTAGAATCAAACGAATTTATTCTATTAGATTTTATATAACGAATCAATTAATTAATTAACAGGTGCGACAATAATTACTTTAGCAGTAGTAGCAAGAGAGTTAGCTTTAGCTTTACTTTTAGCAGGTAGTTTAGGATTCTTAATTCTTGTCACTATTTTTATTAGGAATTTTATACCTTTTCCCCAATGTACGTAGAATACAAGGATTTCTAACAGAAATGTAAAACTAGACAAAGCCCAAAGACCACAAGCTAAATAAATTAATACAGAAAACTGAGGATTTGAAAATGAAATCAAACCTTGTGTATGCTCAGGATGTAGTATTTCTTTCAAACTTACTTCGATAGT